>KN883297.1:66153-81537 GCA_000934455.1 Apostichopus parvimensis | reverse complement strand
CAGTCGCCTGCTTGACACCATCCATCCATCATGCTCGTGGCCTGCTCTCTTCCGTGATCCATCACCCATTCCCACCATTATTAATTTTTCCAGGGAGTCGTCCGCTCGCAAGATATGTCCGAAAAAATTTAGTTGCTGCCTCAGGATCTGTGCTTCCAGTGGAAGTAAGGGTTTTATTTGTTCCAGAATCGAGATGTTCGTTCTGTGTGCAGTCCAAGGGATTCTCAATAGCCTGCGCCAGCACAATCATTCAAAACTGTCTATTCTTTCCCTCATTCCCTTTGTTATTGTCTATGGTTCACTCCCATAAAGCACAACTGGGAAAACTAGTACTCTCATCAGTTGACTCTTCGTTATTATTGAAATTGCTTTGTCCTTCCAAACCTTGTTTAGCCCCGTCACAGCAGCTCTTCCAAGAGCTTGCCGTCTCACAATATCTCCCTTACAGGTACCATTGTCATCAATTCTAGAACCGAGAAAGTTAAAGTCGTTGTACTATTTCAACTTTGTTTCCATCCATAATAATTTCGTCCAGCTCCTCTGTGCACATAACCTTGGTCTTCTTAAGGTTCAGGTGTAGACCAGCCTGAGCGCTATGTGTCTGCACACGGTCCATCATATTAAGGAGCTCTTCTTTGCTTTCTGTGAGCAGTGTGGTGTCATCAGCGTATCTGAGGTTGTTGACTCTTCTGCCACCTATCTTCACCCCTAGCTCTACATTGTCTAGATTGGTTTGTCTCATTATGTACTCGCTATAAAGGTTGAAAAGGTAAGGTGAAAGGATACACCCCTGTCGAACTCCCTTGCCGATTTTGAAACTTTCTGTATCCCCATATTCGGTTCGAACTTTCCCTTCCTGTTCATTATATAATGATTTAATCACATGTACTAGGTGCTTGGGAATTCCCATTTCCGTCAACATGGTCCACAGTGTTGGATGGTAAACACAATCAAAAGCTTTACTGCAGTCAATGAAGCACATATAAACGGGACGCTGGAACTCTCTGACCTTTCCAAAATCCATCGAAGGTTGGCAATTTGGTCCCGAGTGCTATCGTTCGGTTGTTTGAGCAAATTCGGGGATGACCTTTCTTCGGAATCGGGATGTATATGGATTCCTTCCATTTTTTTGGCCAAACACCTGTGCACCAGATTCGCTTACAAATTACAGTTAATACTGTTACGACCTCATCACCCACTTCCTTAAAGAGTTCAATGGGTAATTCGTCCGATCCTGGAGACTTTCCATTTGCTAGTGACTTTACAGCTTTTCTGACTTCTTCCTCAATTATCGGTGCTTCATCTTCTTAGATCCCTTCCGTAAATTGTGTGGTGATATTATGATCACTTCTGTACAAGTCCTCTGTATAAACACGCAATCTCTTCTTTACAAGTGACTCTTCACAGAGATCACCTCCTGCATTGCTTTTCAGACTTCCAGCCCTCAGTTTGAACTCTCCTGTGATGTCTCGGATCTTTTTGAAAACGTCTCTTGTTCTCCCCTTTGATTGTCTGCTTCAATTTCAGCGCAAACTCTATTCAGAGGATTTCTTTGTCCTTCCTTGCCTGATACTGGAAATCAGCATTCAGTTGTCGGAACTCTCTATTGTGAATCCCTTGTTTCTTTGCCTCCCTTCTTTCATCTGCAATTTCTATTGCTTTCTTCGACAGCCACTTGCTTTTCTTTTGCTTTTTAGCCTTTGGGATGTTCTTTTCTGCTGCCTTTTTCATGATGTCTTCTACCTCCTGCCACAACTCATCCGGTTCCCTCTCAGTTAAGTCTAGTGCTGTGAAGGATTTCTTGACCTCTATGTTGTATCTTTCTGGGATCTCGTTCAGGCTGTACAGTATTTGTTGACTCTATCTTGCTTCTTGACCTTCCTCAATTTGATATGAATTATGGCAACTAACAGTTCATGGTCTGTGCCACAGTCAGCACCTGGCAGTGTATTTGCTGATTTAACTGCGCTTTGCCACCGTTTACGAACAAGAATATAGTCAATTTGGTTACGGTATTGTCCATCTGGGGAGGTCCATGTGTATAATCTGCGTTGAATACTAGAAAGCCTTAAAATCAGCAACGAAAAGTGCCCATGCAACATTCAAAAGGACGATATTGATGTAACCAAGGTTTAAAGAACATCTAAAGAATACAATAATGCCATCCATCTACACAGTATCAAGTACATAACATTTAAATCTGTAGTTTACCAGCACAAATAAAAAGTATGTTTGTAGCAGGTCCAAAAAGCAGGAACCCTTACAACATTTTGTTAGTATACGATGTTTCTTTCCCTCACCAAACCATTTTTTAGTTTTCAGCCAGTTTTTCATTTGGAAGCACATCTGTTTAAATAATCGAAGATTCCGTCCGTCTGTAGTGCAAACTGTCTTGATGTGTCATCGGGCCTTGTGTGCGAGGGACAAACATGAATCCTGCGAACAACTGCTCTTACACAAAAATATTTGTTGTTTGCCTTTATATACTTTTCCTGTCAGATATGTTGGGTTGCTTCCTTAATTTTGTTGAATTACTTTAAATACAGTGCTAGAGAGGCAAAAGGGTTCTACTAAAAAATCAGAATTACATAGTTGTTAAGTGAAATTGAGAAGATTGGCTCAGCCCATCACAGGCACATTGCAGACCATTTAATCACAGGTATCATACTTGGTAAGCATCAGAGAAGTAATTGGCTGAACTAATCCATTATAACTAGAGGGTCATGAAATATAACACGCGGTTTGTGGTAAGTTAAGAATTACTAGGAGAGATTTCACAAGAGCAGGCAGCTATGACCACGAGGGCCCATTATGGTAATGATTATTGCAGACTGGATTTGAACAATGGGAAAAAGAACATCATCTTGTAGCCCTCATTCTGAACGTAAGACACACCGCTGCCATGCAGTGTGTGACACCTTGGCTTGTAATCATGATAACTCGGAAATGTCATGTTGGTTTAAGTTCATGCTTGGTATATACCTGCCCCTTTGAGAGTACAAGTACTTATTGAAATTGGTGGAGTCATAGGTTATTTGATGTCAACAGATGTCATACCCTTAAAACCTTGTTAGCATGATAACTCACTATTGTGAAACTTGGATCGAGTCCATACTTGTTATGTATATGTTCCAATGTAAGTACAAGGACTGTGTTTCATTTGGTGGAGGGCAAAGTTCATTAAAATCAAAAGAGGTCAAAGTCTATAAACCTACTACACATGAACCTTTCAAACTGGCGAAGGTTGGATGAAGTTTATGATTAGCATGTAAATGCCCTGTGGTGACTGCAAAAACCATATTAAAATGGGTGGAGGTCATGCTACTTAGGTGTCGACACATGCCAAGGTTAAACCCCGGTAGATTCAATGGAAATCATAAATGAGCACACATTATATGTACGTTACCTTTACAAAAACCCAATTGCTGCTGGTGGATTCAAATGAATATATTAGTGCAAGAGCATTGCTGATCACTTGAAGTCAGTGATGGCAAACACTAAACAATCTTTTGGGCAAATGAAATAAAATAGAGCAAGTTCAATCACTAAGCAAATATCTTTGGATTTTTGTCTTTAGTGATGCAGTTTTAATACCTGATCATGTTTGTTTTGTATAATTATTGTATGTTCATGTAAAATTAAATCATCAATTGTTACAGTATTTTACCATGTAACTTTATTATCATAAAGTTTTAGATGGGCGTCACATGTGGTAATCAATGAAATATTCCATATAATTGTACTCTGAATACATAAAACTATTTAAGACCTGTGCAAGAAGTTTATGTCCCTCTGCCGATAAATTAGTGATCTATTGCAGAAAGGTTTCAACTCAATTTGCATGATGACATGTCTTGTGATTACATTGATGTACAATAAGCCAGAAAAAGATCGACCAAACTTTATAAATCAATAATTGCTTGCAGGTTTAAGCAGTATATTCAACTTGCCAAACAATTTCAACATTCTAATTGGGATGTATAGTCTAATGTGACTGGTCGCAAACTTTTTTAAATATGTGTACAATTGTACAATGAAACGAACTGAATATACGCTTAGCAACGTGCACACGATGTAATATCATTTGTTTTTCTTTGGCAGAATTGAACATGGATGGAACAGACGGAAGTCTAACTGGTATGAATGTAAAGAGCAAAATATTTGCGTAATTGTCTTGTGAATCAATTTTGGTTCCAATACTAACAACAATTTTTATGCACATTTATAATATACAAAATTCAGGTCTCCCAAAACAGCTATACAAAATTTGAACACCAAATTATTCCCTGGTATGTGATGCTTGCTTCTGCACACTGCAACTCAAATAATTCATTGTAGATGACCTCGACACTTGGTTGGTGCATTCATCTTATTTACCAAATGGTCATTTGGGGTTAACAGAGGTCAAAGTCTGAATACCCTGTGAAAGCTACAGTATAATTCAATGAGTGCATGTTTAATCAGGCTCATCTTTGTCCCCCCCCCCAAAAAAAAAACCTTTGATGACCACAAGGGAGTTATGCAAACTGGAAAACTTCTTGGTTATCACAAAAGTTATCACTTAATTCTTGGACAAACTGAACTAACTTGCTCTACATTTTGTGAGATGTGCATGTGCTTATGTGGAAAATGAGCATATTATATGACAAGTAATCACAAAGCTACCTAGCTTGCTGGTTTGAATTTGTTTTCAATCACAGTTGAATTTGTTGTAAATTGCAGACAATTATTACAACTTACTTGTAGCTGCTGGTGTATTGAGTGGAATATGATGAATATAAAAATGCACAATCAGTACTAACAGTTTTTTGTGCATGTTGCTTTCCTTCAGGATTTGGGCTTTTTAAACTACATGTAGCTGATCAACTGACCAATCCTGTTATCGCAAAACTTACAACTTACTTTAACTTTCCGCCGGCATTGCGAGGAAGATTGGAAGGTGATGGACTGGGATTTGTCAACACACTTGAAGATTGGGGTTATATAAAAGAAACTGACATCTCAGGGCTTCTTGATTCATTGAACAAATTGAAACTACGTGGAATACAGGAGTACGTTCAGAGTGAATTCTTGAGATGTAAGGAAGTTGCTCCTCAGGGTAAGTGATACAGTCATAATTCAGTGTTTATTTTAACAGTGCACAATAGAACAAAGGTATGTGTAAACGCTGGGACAACACATCGATTTGGGCCGTCAATGGTCATCTCTTATATGAGTTCAATTCTGCCAATAGAGCTTGTTAGAAACAATACTTGTCTCGTAAACAGGAACTCACTCACCAGTATATGGTGCATGAACTTTAAACTTGGGAAGTAGATTACACTTAGTAAGTCACTGGCTGATTTTTTATTGGCTAGCTATAAGTCAATGGTCACTTTAGCTCGCTAAAAAAGACCTGTAAATAATCTAACCGAACATATGTAGTATTAGTGGACATGTCATACTTGGGTAGTAAAGTGAATGCCTCTTAAAGGGTCGGCTACTATCCTTCGAGCAGTTGCGGTTGGGGTTCAGTGTCATTTGAAGACAAAAGGAGTCATAACTGAAATCATAAACAAGTTAGTTCAATAATTCTTAAATTGATGAATCATAGACGTAGTAGGTGGGTGCCCCTTACTAAGTTTTCACATGTGTTTGTTCTTGGGAAATGTCAAAGGTTATTTGAGGTCCATAGATGTCAAAATCTGAACTTCGTGTAAACTTGATAAAAGTAAAGCCACAATGAATATGATACTCATTATGTACTTAGTGCTTAGTGAATGTAAGAACTGTGATGTTCTTTTGAGGGGTCAAGGGTCACTGAAGGAAGTTAAGGTCAATATAGGTCAACGTCTGAAAACCTTGTTCACATCATGACTCAAAAGGTTTTAGGGTAAGTTGTCATACTATTTTAGAGTGAATAAGCACAATTTCTGTTTCCTTCATTAGTAACAATTGTTAAAAGGGGTTGGTGGCAGAGCTGTGCTTTTAGCTCAGTTAGGTAAACGAGAATGTCCTTGTGTTTTTGGAGCATTTATGTGACTGTATTCTACTTATGAAGACATATTTCTGTATATTGACAACAAGTTTGCATAAAAGTCATATAATGTAATATACTTATTAGTGGAGTACCTGGTTGCTGCCCACAAGTGAGTAATTTCATGTATAGGTAATGATCTTCTGGTTCCATTGAATACTTGAACAAATTTAATTCACTTGTTCAACATCAGTCCGGTAGGTGAATGGCAACGTAGCACAAGGTAGCTCTTTCTGTCATTCAATGGTGCGGTGGATGTTATTTACCAGCTGATTCCACCCTTTTATGCCAGAAAATACAAATGTATAATATATATACCACTGTGCTACAAACAACAATAATGTGAGGAATCCATGAGAGTGCAGTAACTAAAATAACACCAATGCATTTTGTAGAATGGGGAACAGGTATTAAGCAATCCTGAAAAGCGATGCCTATATCGTTAAGATTGATTATTGTTTTTGTTATGATGATGAAAAAATTCAGAGACAGATTTCTCAGCATTAAGATGAAGCTTGTTAGCAGTAAACCGTGTTATTACTTTACGAATTTCAGTGTTAATATTATATATAAGTGTGTTTGAAAATATTTTCTTATGGATAATATATTCGTGTCGTCGGCATACATGGTAAAGTTAAAATTGGTAGTGCAGTTAGGAAGATTGTTAATGTAAATAATAAAGAGTAGTGGCCCTAGGATAAAGCCTTGAGGCACACAACATTTCATTTCATCCAATGGAAAATGATAGTTAGGCATATAGATACAAACTGATAACGACCAAATTAGTAGCTTTTAACCAGCTTAGGGCAGTTCTACGAGTACCATAGTGTGAAAGCTAGATATAAGAATAGAGTGATCTAAGGTATCAAAAGCTTTTGAGAGATCGAGGAAAATACCACACGCTTAGTCTTTGTTCTCAGAAAAATCAATTTATTTGTAAAATGTGTGATAGCAGGAAGAAAACCAAACTGGTGTTAATAAATGATGTTGTGTTTGTTTAGGAAGTTAAGCAAGCGATTGCATACAATTCGTTCTAGAATTTTTGAAAAGCATTGAAGGACAAAGAAATGTCTATAGTTGTTACCACAATTCCTCTCTGCTGTTTTAAATATCGTGGTACCACGGGCAGTTTTCAAAGAAGATGACACAACGCCATTTGATAAGGAGCAGTTAAAGATGTGACAAGGAGGCTTCGTGATAAGATTAGAGACGTATTTAACTACTTTAACATTTATTTCGTAGAAGCCACAACTTGAATTCTTTAGGTTACAGACACACTTTCTAATTTCTTTCTCGTCGGTTGGGAAAAAGAACCAACTGGCAGGAGATGCAGTATGAAGGATATTGTTAAAGGAGTGTTAGCTACCTTGTAGTCGATTAGCAGGCGACGGTCCTACATTGGTAAAATCATTCTTGAGTATGGTGCAAATATCGGTGGAATCGTCATATTCGATACCATTATAGTGTATCTTCTGAAGAAAATGGTTAAATGGAATGTTTCCTTTTATATTTGAGTTTAATACACCCCTATAACGTTTGCTATTATTATTATTGTTGTCGCATAAGAGCGAGAAAAATGATGTCTTTTAGCAGTTCTAATAACAGTATTTATTCTACAACAAAATCTAACATAATCACGGGGGTTGCTGTCATTTGGATGCTTAACATATTCTTTGTACAACTTTTGCTTGGTAAGACAACAATTAGAAATGCTACTGTTGCATTAAGATTTGCTTTTACGGGGTTTGTGACGTTCCAACGGAAATTATAGTAAGTTGAGTACAATTTCTTGAAATATAAAGTAATGCAGAATCAGCGTAGTTCTGGTTTAAGATATTATCCCAGATTTCATTTGTAATTTTGTCATAAAAAAGTATACGTTATACATCAGTTATGGGGCAAACAAATGTTCTTTAGGGTTAGAGAGTGTTTGATAAAGTAGGTTGTTATGGAAACAGGTTAAAATAGGGTAATATCGTACGTAATAATACCAAACAATAAAACTTTATTTGGCACATTAGTAAAGATATTGTCAAGAAGAGTTTCGCTGTCGGGCGTTACACGAGTGGGCTTATCTATGAAACCTTGAAAAAAGTAACATCTAAGAGTATTCATGAAGTGTTTTTACATTAAAATTGTTTACCGTGTACTAATGTACAAATTTATGAGATATAAATTCGTAGCCTATAACCAAACAATTAGTTTTTTAATGTTACTATCCTTCTTTGAAGTTGAATAAAACTGTTGTCAGACTTGCATCTGAGTTTGTAGACGTAGGAGTTACATTGATTTCATTTGGGGTTTGTACGGTGACTGTCTTTTTCAATGCATCCTATTCACAAACTCGTTAAAAATGACGCCTTTTAGAAAAGTGACCAAAACACTTAAGATTGATTCATCATAAAAGCTTTTAAGAATTGGACGGTTAAAGTTGTAACCAGTTGTTTATCCAAATATATTCAACACTCTTTAAGTATAATGTAGTTTGTATTGATGTTCAATGAATTTCGTAAATATTTAATATATATTGAAAAGTTTATTAATACGTCGATATCTGCTTTCACAGATAGTTGTTATACTCCCAGCGTTGCCATCATCCCTTGTGAAGAGAGTCTTTTAAAAGACGGTTTAGCAGAAAGTAACTCCATCGCGTAAGTTGCGTACATGCATTCATGCCATCGCAGTTGAGTAGAATGTCAAGCATTTCATATTATTTTAATAGTTGTATAGTATTGTACATATGTCCTTTATTCTGTTAAACAAATTCCTACTTGCAATCTGAACTATTTGCATGACATTGACAAACTTCACATAGACCCATTTTACATTTAAGAAGATCGTTGAATGTTTCCTATTCTTCTTTGGTTTCCATGTACAGGACAGTTATGGATCTTTCATCGAATTCACAGAACATTGAAGTCCGTTGTTCAATCTGTAAAGATTACTTTACAGAACCGAAGCGTTTACCGTGTTTTCATCGATTTTGTAAGGGATGCTTGGCAAAAGTTGTACAAGTGCCCCAGGAAAAGCATTTGGAATGTCCCACATGCTCACACACATGTAGCATACCAGATACAGGATTGGATGGCTTCAAAACAGACTATCACATGGAAAACATGGTAGAATTTCAAAAGATTAAGTCTTTGTTCAACGGAAAAGCTATCAATGACTGTTTGGACTGTTCCGAAAAATCTATTCATATGGCTGGTTACTGTTTTAAATGTGAAACCTTTATATGTGACAAATGTTACCGACGTCATCTTACAAACAAGAGCGTTCGTGAGCATAAAGAGAAAGTGATATCCGCCAAGGATTGCGCATCAGACGGTTTCGATTTGCAAAGATATTATTTTCTAAAGGAACCTCAGAAGTGTGATGTACACGTAGAGTTAACAGCCGATCGTTGCTGCTCGACTTGCAATAACCTTCCAGTGTGTTTTAAATGCGCTGCTTTAGGTCATGCAGAACATAATCTTTGGGTTATCGAGTCTCTTGCTGCAAAAGAGAAGGAAAAGTTCATTTCAGTCAAAAAAGATTTGGAGAAATGTAATGAAACGTACGGAGAATTGATTAAAGGAATTGAAAAAGCCTTTTCCAGTGTACAGAACATTGATAATCCAGCTGCTCGTAAAGTTAAGGACCAGCACGAAAGAGAAATGATTGCAATAAAAGATAAGACTAAAGAAGAGAAAGACTGGCTAAGGAAAATGAAAGCTATGTTGGATCAAAGTTTCCAAAAGCAAGTAGCGTCGATCACAGAAAACAGAGATGAAGAAATTCGACAAATTACTGAGAAATACAACAACAAACTCCATGCAATTCAGATGGACAACCAGAAAGAGAACGAAGCTATTGACGTAGACCACAAGAATGCCCTACAACCTTTACATGACAAGCAAAATAGGTTAGAGAAGGAGATGGAGGAACAAAATAACATTGCAAAGCAGGACCGGGAACAAAAATTAGGCCAAGTTTTGAAATTATCGGAAGTTGTTAATCAATTAGCAGGCAGAATGAATAATTATAATGCAACAAATGCAAGCGTTCATGTCGCTGACAACGACTGGATTACCATGCAAAGCCTGCCGGAGTTACACATCGCCTGCAAGAGACTGGTTGATGATTTTGAAAGGAAATACTCCGAACTTGCCTCGATACTGAGAACCTACTCTTTGAGTGTTACGAGCAGGGAAGGTGTGAACAAAGTAGAACCCCCTCTCACTCCTTTTAATGGCAAAATGAGTGTCATCGAAATTGCTGCAATGAAAGGTACCAAGCAAAAGATTCAAAGTATAACTAGCTGCGGGAAAAACCGCATAGCGATCACGGGTTACGAATCACGACAGAACTCATTTCTTGCTATTATTGATTCCGAAAGAGGGCAAAGTAAATTCACCAAAAATAAGCACAAACAAGCCGTTCCAAGATGTTTCATTGCCTCTCTTTCAGATTCAGAGGTCGTTATTGTTTCAAGGTTTGCTTTGATAAGTATTTTTAATACTCAGGATTTTTCAAGATTGTTGCAGGAGGACATTTCGAAAATCATCCCATCGTGGAGAGACACATGGCGTTCATCGTGTGTAGCCACAGATCGAGCTACTAAGGAAATATATGTGGGTGCAAGCAACTTGAATATCTATGTCTTTAACAAACATCTCAGCCACGTGAAAACTCTAGATTTGTCAAAGATTGTTACTTCCATATCAGATATTCTTATTCTTGAACGCGATCTCCTGGTCTGTGATGAAAGTGAAAAAAGAGCCTACATAGTTACGAGGCAAGGCGGTCTATCAGTTCTTGAACATGAAATGAAAGCAATCGGAAGGGACGAGTATTGTCCATTAAGTGCCTGCACAGACAAAGAAGGATTTATTTTCATGTTGTGGTCCATCATGAAAGAAGGAGACGTTGATTGCAGTTTTGCAAAATATAGTCAAGATGGCCGAACCCTAATTACAACAGGAAGTCTGGACAAACAGACAGAGTGTGTAACTATAATGGAGCAATCTGAAGGAAAAGAAAGTCTGGTAGCTGCTTCAGGAAGATCAAACAAGATGTTTCTTTATACCCTAGTAAATATGATACAATATTTCTTTTCAATACATTGTCATTTTCAGATATTTCTTTTTTGATTACAAACTTATTACCAGAAGGCCACATACACGGCACATCAAAGTGTTTTGCCAAGGGGATATTTATTCTGCATAACTTGATCAGATCAGAAGTGTATCTGTGGCATTCATTTACATGTTCTTTTTGGCAATCATATGACTCATTATGAATACCGCCCTTATCTCTACAGTTTGTTGGCCGACAGATAAATAAATTTGTGTACAATATAATTTCAAACTTTAATGGACAAATGCAATTACTCATCTCAGTTTATGTCTTCATATCTCGCTAGCCTCAGTCAACTACTCCTCACACCAAGGATGCCCGCAGCAAAATACCAGTGGAGAAGGTCATCTATCAATCAAAGTACAACATACCAAATAACAGAGCCACTTCTGCATTGGTAAACACAAAATCGATTTATATTTTCCGTTGATTGTGCCGCCTTAGAATAACATTTTCTTGATTTAGTTGATCCTCTCAACCAACTCATTGGCGTTTTATAAACTTTATTGGTTCGGTTATTGATCAAATATCTTTTTATCCCTCAAAACGTCAACTGACATTACCTTTTAATTTAATTATTTCAAGATCTAGGTGGAAGGATACACGTTTACTGTGGTAGGAGGATGTATGTTAAACCTGACTATATATGTTAGGTACGATATCCATCAAAAGAGAAAACTATAAAGAAAATAGCTCTATCGACAGCTCTTTTGAAATTTAAATGAAATTTATATTCAATCATTCACTGTTTGTTGATTGTTGAATAACGTATTGTTTTCTTTTTGTTGCAAAATAGGGAGTATCGGACTTAGGTGCTTCAACGTCTGGTTATTCCTTGATCCAAAAACTGATGCAGATCGGTACAACACAAACAGGTTTTGTAGTTATTTCAATTTCTTCAATAAGTGTAAGGCAATGTATCATCCTGATTCAGCTGTCTCCTCCAACATACGTTAAGTTCAATATGCAATATAGCATGTTATAGTTCATTTTCTTCTGATAACGTGTTTTTATGATTCTTTCCCATTGCACTTTGGTCAACACCTCAAAGATCTCTTTCAGTACGCAACAGAGGCTTTTGGATATGAATTCTACTTGGCTTGTATTGCTTTTATATTCCTTGTCAGAGGTAAAATGAATCTATGCGATGGTGATGGTGTATGTGTGGGCGCATGTTTCAATGTTCAATGGACATTTGGGGTCACACATTTTAAAGTATGAACACTTTGCAAACACGATAACACAAGGAGTATATATGTCTTGAAATTCATACGTAGTATCTACATCCTGCTTGGTGAGTGCAAAATTCTTATTATAATTGGTAGAGGGGAAAGGTCACATGATGTTAACAGGCATCAAAGTCTGAAAACCTTTTAAACATGAAAACTCCAAATTAAGGCTACAATTAATCTAGTTTGGTCAAATTCGGTTCAGTTTAGTTCTGTGAAGGGGCTCTATAGGTCTTCAACGAAACACACCTGGCATCCATGTAAATAGAATCTGCTTCAGGATTCATACTCTTGTTTTAAAAATGCTCTAAAAGAGGTTATGAAGTGGTGGGTTTTCATGTCTTGGAATGGTTTATCTACATTCCTAGAACACCACCCATGCACAACTTTCCGTTTAGTTCAAGCTCTGGTTAGTGAATTAATTAAACACAGGTTATGGTAGTCTATATGTGGCATTTGTTACTTTGACTTATTTTATGACTATTATTAGTTTCAGTTATAAATATATAAAGCGGCGTCGTTTGAAGCTTAAAAAGGCACAAGTGTTAGTCATCGAATGCCATTTACGTATACGTATTAGAATGCTTATGTCCTACACGAAGATTGGTTTTGCAAATGCTGAAACTAACATGTTGGATCTGTTAACATGACAATGCTGGCAACGGTTTTGATTGCAAAGCTGGTAAAATTCTACCTTGAAAATATGAAATGCCAAATACATGACATATTTTCTATTTATTTATCTCTCATGTATCTATCTATCAATTTATTTATCGCCTATTTCACTGTAGCTTAGTTTATAGGTATAGAGTATAAACATAGGAAACAATGAGAGGGTACCCTTCTATCACAAACTCCAATAAGAAAAATAACTTAATGTCAAATACGAAGTACCAAGATGATAATGCCTTGACAAGAACAGATACCGGTCAAATGAGTTCCACGAACCAATAGCGTCAATAACGATACGACCTTCGTCTGTTTTGCTGGTATTCGGTTTCACACAAATACCATGAATGCTTTTTATAGTAAATCTGTGTAATGTTAAAGTTTTAACAAAAAATATATAAAACGGTTAAAAAAAAATACTCGACAGAAAATGTTCTATTACTGAAGGTCAACAAATTTGTTTGAGTTTGTACCCATATTTCTACCAAATATATACATCTTAACTTGTAGAATACATTTTATTTTGTAAAAGAAGACATTAAAGGCTGGTTTTTCTTTTTTCTGTTTACAGCAGAAAATGAAATATTTCATATGAAGGATAATGAATTTACAAGGATGCAAAAGTGTATTTTGATACCCGGAAAACTATCCTGCTTTGTAAAAAAACTGCTTGTTAAGTAATTTCATTTCAACGTCGAAAATAAAAATAGACGTGTAGGTGCAATTCCAAAATAGATGTTTTTAGTATTACAAAATGAACAGAGAGGTGATTATTTTTGTCCCATCAAACTTAAAATTCTATTGGTCGGTAAAATTATGTGTGAAAATCTAAAACTGAAAATAACGGATCTTCACTTCATTTACTGATAACCATGGCATCTTAAAAATTCGGTTCCAATCATCGGAGTTTTAGTCGTTAAACAGAGCATTCCACTTTCTAATTGTTTTGGCTACTTTTTCCAGATAATAATGATAAACAGCTTGAGAAAGTGATCTATCCTTCAGAGCTTTATTAAAATACGAGTTGTCTAAATAGGTGTTACGGTTTTCTATAAGGCCACCGTGTTTTATATCTGAAACTTTATTGCAAATAGTTTCCAATACCAAGGTCTTGTTCCTTTCCTTCTTGACTTAAATAAATGAAATAATCTATAGGCACTATTCTTTATCATATTTATATCTAGTGAGCAATATATTTCAGCAGATTGGCAGCAAATAATTCACGTTTCATTGATCATATGGCTTAAATGTGGATTGATAACGTACCATTTCTCAACCCAGCTCGCAACACCGATGTCAAGAAAAACAAAAAGGAAGATGCAACCAGTTCCATATCCAACATGCTAGCGCAAAGGCTATCCGGTGAACTTGTCAATCTCTCTCACACTGAGGTATAATAGTTGATCATTTATAAGTAACTGTCATAGAAAAGAGTATTTGGATGCATCTGGAACTATATTTTGCAACTTGAAGTATTTTCATGTTCAAGAATGTTCGGGCTTAGTCTGTCCGATATTTATGTTTTTAAGAGGCAGATAAAGATTTTGTTTGAGTATTTTTTCTTAACATTAAAAATCGCATCTGGGGACACATCTTGGGGTAGGGGATGGCACGTGCCCCCTCCCCCCCCCCCCCCCCCCCCCCCCCCCCCCCCCCCCCCCCCCTCCCCCTGCTACCACCTGGCGACGCCACTGCCCATTGGAATGAAAATTGATGGTAATAATAATATGATGATGATGCCGCTGCATATGATTATTGGACCAGGGTTACGTAATCTAAGTTTACCTTACTATCGACTTGGAACTGTATTTGGACACAGTATTTTTGGAACTCTGGATTATTTTGGGATGGGGGTGCGGTGAGAGACTGAACTCAAAGTTGAGACCGACATCAGGCCCGTCTATCAATATGGTATATCCTCTCCTCTGAAATATGACATGACGTTTCATTTTTCTGCTACAGGACCTACAGTAAATGATATAAATGATGTAAATGATAACATTATAATATTTGCGTGTGTTGCTGAACTAGACTGCAAACCTGGTTTAAACTATATATAACACAAATAATATTCTGCACCTTTCGATCACAGGTCAGAAAGCAACAAGGAAACAGAGAAAAGTCTTTGATGGGTGGAAAATCTTCACAAGCACTTAAAAGAACGCATCCTACGGCATTAAATCGCAGTCCATTTAGCTCAAGCTCTGGTTAGTGAATTAATAAAACAGAGGTTATGATAGTCTATATGTGGCATTTATTACTTTGACTTATTTTATGACTATTATTAGTTTCAGTTATAAATATATAAAGCGGCGTCGTTTGAAGCTTAAAAAGGCACAAGTGTTAGTCATC
>KN883297.1:36136-56776 GCA_000934455.1 Apostichopus parvimensis | reverse complement strand
AACGTGCGTTACAAAATAAAATTTACAGGAAAGTTACCTAAAAACTTACACATATGTACTTTCTAAATGCATCTAAGTAAGTTCAAATATTCAAAAGTCTCAACTTTATTTCATCCCAACCCTCTCCAGCAATAAAACAGGTCATTATGCTTATTAGACTTCCTATGGTGATCACTGATCTTGTTCCACTTGCAGAAATGCCTAGCTTCAGTAGGTACTTTCCATGCAGGTTGACCCATCCCTAATATGATAAGCCCTATGGATGCCCCTGGGTTCTAGGCGAGGTGCTGCTGTACTGGAATATTGTTAAGTCGATTTGCTCTAAAACTGAGGACTAAATTGTTTAGTTGGCTTTCCTGGTATGGTAATGAAAGGGCTAGTAAAATATGTATATCTGGTTACAATTTGTAACAGTTAGCATGAGGAACTTTCCCTGCAATTCCCTGCAAGCCCTCCTGAAAACAAATTTAAATGGACATGTTAAGTTGCAAAGTGGAAGCTGTAACTTATTAGCTGCAGAAAACTACTAATGGTCAAACAATGCTGATTGACAAATTCAGCCACCCAAAGAACAAAAACACAAAAGCATTATATTTCAGGAATACAAGTTTAAGCAAAAATTTCGTAAGCTTGTTATTACATGTGTCTTAGCATAGACACAACGGAGTGAAGGTGTCCCCAACCAATACTAACCCAATTGTGTTTTCTGTTACATGTGTGCCAGTACACAAGGTCAATCTAGGTAACACAACTTCCGAACACATGCCCCAATGCAATTGCAATGATCACGACCAAATTACATCAACTGCATATGGATAGTGAAACCGTAGAATTGTGATGAGCAAGGAAAATAATTTCAAGATCTTTACATGTTGTCTCCAGATATTAATCTTGAAAAAATAAAGCAATTCTTACATTATATGTGCAGTTCACTGTGTATTCATTTCGCAGCCCTCTCCCCTAGATGTTTGTGCAAAGCCAAACTCTCTTATGAATACAGATGACTCTCGTAATGTAACATATAGTAGCAAAAAGCAGCAACAAATTTTACACCATGGTGAAGAAATGTGAACATATGAACATAAAATATTCACTGGAAACAAACATGCTAAAACTTTCTTATCAACATATATTTCAAATAATGGCAGTCCCTAGTAAAAGCTCAATTTCATAAACCTGTGTAAACATTTAAGATTTCTTATTGATAGCATATGCATCATTTCTGTCACATTCCTAAGATATATCTTTCTAATGACAAACAGTTAGCTAGCTACAGTACAAATTGTAAGCCTCATCTGGAACAACAGGTACTTTGAATTGTTCTGTAGCTGTTTTAAACGTCATATATTAGCATTATCATTATTAAGATCAAACAATTGAAGTAAAACAGACTATAACACGTGCCCTAAATGTAATGGCGATGATCTAGCATGGTCAACAGGGAACACTTTCCACCAAAAATAGGAACAGCATAAAATGTGAATAGAGTCAGAGAATTGGCATATATAGAACCACAAATAGTTGCAAAAACAAACAAAACAGAGGACTTGTGAATTCTCTTTCACTCACCTTTGCAGAGGTTATGGCAATGTGGAACTTATATCGTAAGTTTACAATCAAGCATCCTCTCGATTGCGGTACAGGTAAACACAACAGTGGTTTCGAATGCATTTGATGAGGTATCTAGATTTCACTGTGTAACTTATGCTTGTACTTTAATTAAAAGTTCTTGCATTTTACAGAAAAATCCACTTTATAGTTCTCAATCCAGTATTATATGCTCCTTAAAGTTTCTCCACAGCCTCCTTTGCATACGCATGAGCTTACTTCTTGAATACTCAAGGTTTACCATAAATAAACATATGCAACTGAAAAATGTGGAAATAGTATTTAATAAATCACTATGATAGAAATATGTTCGTCAAAGGAACCAACTGGAACAACCTGTATGGGATGGGATGGGATGGGATGGGATGGGATGGACGGGACGGGACGGGACGGGACGGGACGGGACGGGGCGGGACGGGACGGGACGGGACGGGATGGATGGATGGACCACTAAAGTAGTTTAAATATGGGGAACATAGTAACTCGAAAGAAATTTATGGAATGAAAAAAAGAGATAATAATATCTCACATAAATTGGATGGTAACTGACTAAAAATGGCAAATAAACATAAACTGCTATGAAATGTGCAGAAGAAGCTTAAATACCTATGAAAGCATGTTTTTTAAGAAAGCGATATTCGATAGACATCAGGTATATTAAAACTGAGAAACACACACGAAAATATTGGCAAGAGAGATAGTGAGAAGAAAAATGCTGGAAGTTACAGTTGAGACTATCACACAGACCATAATAGGCTCATATATCTCGAAAGTGGTAAGGTAAAGTCAGATATAAACGTAATGAATACTAACTAACTTGTGCCGTCGAGTCGTGTCCGACCCCTGGTGATGACCATGACTTTCATCCTCCAATCCTTCCGGCTCCTGGTTGCCCCTCGCAGTCCATCCAGAGTCAGCTCAGTCGCCTGCTTGACACCATCCATCCATCATGCTCGTGGCCTGCTCTCTTCCGTGATCCATCACCCATTCCCACCATTATTGATTTTTACAGGGAGTCGTCCGCTCGCAAGATATGTCCGAAAAAATGTAGTTGCTGCCTCAGAAAAGAACATCCCAAGGGCTATAAAGCAAAAGAAAAGCAAGTGGCTGTCGAAGAAAGCATTAGAAATTGCAGATGTTCTTTTCTGCTGCCTTTTTCATGATAACTTCTACCTCCTGCCACAACTCATCCGGTTCCCTCTCAGTTAAGTCTAGTGCTGCGAAGGAGTTCTTGACCTCTATGTTGTATCTTTCTGGGATCTCGTTCAGGCTGTATTTGTTGACTCTATCTTGCTTCTTGACCTTCCTCAATTTGATATGAATTATGGCAACTAACAGTTCATGGTCTGTGCCACAGTCAGCACCTGGCAGTGTATTTGCTGATTTAATGCGCTTTGCCACCGTTTACGAACAAGAATATAGTCAATTTGGTTACGGTATTGTCCATCTGGAGAGGTCCATGTGTATAATCTGCGTTGAATACTAGAAAGCCTTAAAATCAGCAACGAAAAGTGCCCATGCAACATTCAAAAGGACGATATTGATGTAACCAAGGTTTAAAGAACATCCAAAGAATACAATAATGCCATCCATCTACACAGTATCAAGTACATAACATTTAAATCTGTAGTTTACCAGCACAAATAAATGTTTGTAGCAGGTCCAAAAAGCAGGAACCCTTACAACATATTGTTAGTATACCATGTTTCTTTCCCTCACCAAACCATTTTTAGTTTTCAGCCAGTTCTTCATTTGGAAGCACATCTGTTTAAATAATCGAAGATTCCGTCCGTCTGTAGTGCAAACTGTCTTCATGTGTCATCGGGCCTTGTGTGCGAGGAACAAACATGAATCCTGCGAACAACTGCTCTTACACCAAAATATCTGTCGTTTGCCTTTATATACTTTTCCTGTCAGATATGTTGGGTTGCTTCCTTAATTTTGTTGAATTACTTAAATAAAGTGCTAGAAAGGCAAAAGGGTTCTACTTAAAAATCAGAATTACATAGTTGTTAAGTGAAATTGAGATGTAAAGTTGAAGATTGGCTCAGCCCATCACAGGCACATTGCAGACTATGTAATCACAGGTATCATACTTGGTAAGCATCAGAGAAGCGGGCCAATTCATTATAACTAGAGGGTCATGAAATATAACACGCGGTTTGTGGTAAGTTAAGAATTACTAGTAGAGATTTCACAAGAGCAGGCAGCTATGACCATGAGGGCTCATTATGGTAATGGTTATTGCAGACGTGGATTTGAACAATGGGGAAAAGGAACATCATCTTGTAGCCCTCATTCTGAACGTAAGACACACCGCTGCCTTGCAGTGTGTGACACCTTGGCTTGTAATCGTGATAACTCGGAAATGTCGTGTTGGTTTAAGTTCATGTTTGGTATATACCTGCTCTGGAGTCATATGTCATTTGATGTCAACAGATGCCATACCCTTAAAACCTTGTTAGCATGATAACTCACTATTGTGAAACTTGGATCGAGTCCATACTTGTTATGTATATGTTCCAATGTGAGTACAAGGACTGTGTTTCATTTGGCGGAGGTCAAAGTTCATTAAAATCAATAGAGGACAAAGTCTTTAAACCTACTACACATGATAACTTGCAAACTGGCGAAGGTTGGATGAAGTTTATGATTAGCATGTAAATGCCCTGTGGTGACTGCAAAAACCATATTAAAATGGGTGGAGGTCATGCTAATTAGGTGTCGACACATGTCATGGTTGAAAACCCGGTAGATGCAAAGGAAATCATAAATGAGCACACATTATATGTACGTTACCTTTACAAAAACCCAATTGCTGCTGGTGGATTCAAATGAATATATTAGTGCAAGAGCATTGCTGATCACTTGAAGTCAGTGATGGCCAACACTAAAAAATCTTTTGGGCAAATGAAATAAAATAGAGCAAGTTCAATCACTAAGCAAATTTCTTTGGATTTTTGTCTTTAGTCATGCAGTTTTAATACCTGATCATGTTTGTTTTGTATAATTATTGTATGTTCATGTAAAATTAAATCATCATTTGTTACAGTATATTACCATGTAACTTTATTGTCATAAAGTTTTAGATGGTCGTCACATGTGGTAATCAATAAAATATTCCATATCATTGACCTCTGAATACATAAACACTATTTAAGACCTGTGCAAGAAGTTTTTTTCTGCCGATAAATTATAGTGATATATTGCAGAAAGGTTTCAACTCAATAAGCATGATGATATGTCTTGTGATTACATTGATGTACAATAAGCCAGAAAAGATCGACCAAACTTTATAAATCAATAATTGCTTGCAGGTTTAAGCAGTAGATTCAACTTGCCAAACAATTTCAACATTCTAATTGGGATGTATAGTCTGATGTGACTGGTCGCAAACTTTTTTAAATATGTGTACAATTGTACAATGAAACGAACTGAATATACGCTTAGCAACGTGCACACGATGTAATATCATTTGTTTTTCTTTGGCAGAATTGAACATGGATGGAACAGACGGAAGTCTAACTGGTATGAATGTAAAGAGCAAAATATTTGCGTAATTGTCTTGTGAATCAATTTTGGTTCCAATACTAACAACAATTTTTATGCACATTTATAATATACAAAATTCAGGTCTCCCAAAACAGCTATACAAAATTTGAACACCAAATTATTCCCTGGTATGTGATGCTTGCTTCTGCACACTGTATCTTAAATAATGCATTGTACATGAACTCCACACTTGGTTTGTGAATTCATCTTATTAACCAAATGGTCATTTGAGGTCAACAGAGGTCAAATTCTGAATACCCTGTGAAAACTACAGTATAATTCAATGAGTGCATGTTTATTCAGGCTCATCTTTGTACAAAAAACCTTATTGGAACTGGATGAAGGTCAAAGGTCATTTCAGTTTAACAGTCAACAGGTCAACTTGCAGGCTCTAACCTGTTTTATGAATTTCAAAGGTCATGTGATGTCAGCCTACGTCAAATATGAAAACATAGAAAATGCAAAATTCCAAGAAGTAAATCTTTATTAACATCATAATATGCATGTTGATCCACATTAGTGAGTAAAAGAAGCTTGGATGAAATTCATACTTGGTAGTGGTGGGATCACATTATTGCAAGAACATTGCTGATCATTTAAAGTCGGTAATAGTGAACACTCTTTGTTTGCAGTGCTACTGTTTAATGTTCGAATACAAAGTGTTTGTTGGCATCAAAGAATCAATAATGGAACTGGCTTTCTGGTTTTGTATGCAGCAATACCGACAACCCTGTTCTGTTCTCCAACTGTCCCATGGAAATAATTTCAACATTCTTATTGAGATATCTCGTCTGTTGTGACTGGTTGCAAACTTTTTTAAGATAGAAATTCTTGTACAATAAAACGAACTAGCTATACGCTTGGCAACTTGCACACGATGTAATATCTTTCTTTTTTTTTCTTTGGCAGAACGTGACATGGATGGAACAGACGGAAGTCCAAATGGTATGAATGTGAAGACTAAAATATTTGCGTAATTGTCATTGTGAATCAATTTTGGTTCCAATACTAACAACAATTTTAGTGCACATAAAACAATAGCATTTACAATAGACAAAATTCAGGTCTCGCAAAACTGCTATACAAAATTTGAACACCAAATTATTCCCTGGTATGTGATGCTTGCTTCTGCACACTGCAACTCAAATAATTCATTGTAGATGACCTCGACACTTGGTTGGTGCATTCATCTTATTTACCAAATGGTCATTTGGGGTTAACAGAGGTCAAAGTCTGAATACCCTGTGAAAGCTACAGTATAATTCAATGAGTGCATGTTTAATCAGGCTCATCTTTGTCCCCCCCCCCAAAAAAAAAACCTTTGATGACCACAAGGGAGTTATGCAAACTGGAAAACTTCTTGGTTATCACAAAAGTTATCACTTAATTCTTGGACAAACTGAACTAACTTGCTCTACATTTTGTGAGATGTGCATGTGCTTATGTGGAAAATGAGCATATTATATGACAAGTAATCACAAAGCTACCTAGCTTGCTGGTTTGAATTTGTTTTCAATCACAGTTGAATTTGTTGTAAATTGCAGACAATTATTACAACTTACTTGTAGCTGCTGGTGTATTGAGTGGAATATGATGAATATAAAAATGCACAATCAGTACTAACAGTTTTTTGTGCATGTTGCTTTCCTTCAGGATTTGGGCTTTTTAAACTACATGTAGCTGATCAACTGACCAATCCTGTTATCGCAAAACTTACAACTTACTTTAACTTTCCGCCGGCATTGCGAGGAAGATTGGAAGGTGATGGACTGGGATTTGTCAACACACTTGAAGATTGGGGTTATATAAAAGAAACTGACATCTCAGGGCTTCTTGATTCATTGAACAAATTGAAACTACGTGGAATACAGGAGTACGTTCAGAGTGAATTCTTGAGATGTAAGGAAGTTGCTCCTCAGGGTAAGTGATACAGTCATAATTCAGTGTTTATTTTAACAGTGCACAATAGAACAAAGGTATGTGTAAACGCTGGGACAACACATCGATTTGGGCCGTCAATGGTCATCTCTTATATGAGTTCAATTCTGCCAATAGAGCTTGTTAGAAACAATACTTGTCTCGTAAACAGGAACTCACTCACCAGTATATGGTGCATGAACTTTAAACTTGGGAAGTAGATTACACTTAGTAAGTCACTGGCTGATTTTTTTATTGGCTAGCTATAAGTCAATGGTCACTCTAGCTCGCTAAAAAAAGACCTGTAAATAATCTTACCGAACATATATAGTATTAGTGGACATGTCATACTTGGGAGGTAGGTGAATGCCTCTTAAAGGGTCGGCTACTATCCTTCGAGCAGTTGCGGTTGGGGTTCAGTGTCATTTGAAGACAAAAGGAGTCAAAACTGAATCATAAACAAGTTAATTCAATAATTCTTAAATTGATGAATCATAGACGTGGTAGGTGAGTGCCTCTTATTAAGTTTTTACATGTGTTTGTTCTTGGGAAATGTCAAAGGTTATTTGAGGTCAATAGATGTCAAAATCTGAACTTCGTGTAAACTTGATAAAAGTAAAGCCACAATGAATATGTTACTCATGATGTACTTAAAGCTTAGTGAATGTAAGAACTGTGATGTTCTTTGTAGGGTTCAAGGGTCACTGAAGGAAGTTAAGGTCAATATAGGTCAAAGTCTGAAAACCTTGTTCACATCATGACTCAAAAAGTTTTAGGGTAAGTTGTCAAACTATTTTAGAGTGAATAAGCACAATTTCTGTTTCCTTCATTAGTAACAATTTTTAAAAGGGGTTGGTGGCAGAGCTGTGCTTTTAGCTCAGTTAGGTAAACGAGAATGTCCATGTGTTTGTAGAGCATTTATGTGACTGTATCTAACATATGAAGACATATTTCTGGATATTGACAACAATTTTGCATAAAAATTATTTAATGTAAAATTCTTATCAGTGAAATACCTGGTTGCTGCCCACAAGTGAGTAATTTCAAATATAGGTAATAATCTTCTGGTTCCATTGAATACTTGGACAAATTTAACTCACCTGTTCAACATCAGTCCGGTAGTTGAATGGCAAAGTAGCACATTGTAGCTCTTTCTATCATTTAAGGGTATGGTGGATGTTAATTACCAGCTGATTCCACCCTTTTATGCCAGAAGATACAAATGTATAATATATATACTACTGTGTTACAAACAACATTAATGTCAGGAATCCATGAGAGTGCAGTAACTAAAATTACACCAAGGCATTTTGTAGAATGGGTAACAGGTATTAAGCAATTCTGAAAAGCGATGTCCATATCGTTAAGATTGATAATTATTGTTTTTGCTATGATGATGAAAAAATTCACAGAGAGATTTGTAAGCACTGCGATGAAGCTTGTTAGCAGTAAACATTAACATTTTTAATTTCTTTACGAATTTCAGTGTTAATGATATTTATAAGTGTGTTCAAATATTTTCCTTTGGATAATATATTCGTGTCGTCGGCATACATGGTAAAGTCAAACTTGGTAGTGCAGTTAGGAAGATTGTTAATGTAAATAATAAAGAGTAGTGGCCCTAGGATAAAGCCTTGAGGCACACAACATTTCATTTCATCCAATAGAAAATGGTAGTTAGACATATAGATACAAACTGATAACGACCAAATTAGTAGCTTTTAACCAGCTTAGGGCAGTTCTACGACTACCATAGTATGAAAGCTAGATATAAGAATAGAGTGATCTAAGGTATCAAAAGCTTTTGAGAGATCGAGGAAAATACCACACGCTTATTCTTTGTTCTCAAAAAAATCAATTTACTTGTAAGATGTGTGATAGCATGTACGGTAGATTTCTCAGGAAGAAAACCAATCTGGTGTTAAAAAATGATGTTGTGTTTGTTTAGGAAGTTAAGCAAGCGATTGCATACAATTCGTTCTAGAATTTTTGAAAAGCATTGAAGGACAGAGAAATGTCTATAGTTGTTACCAAAATTCCTCTCTGCTGTTTTAAATATCGTGGTACCACGGGCAGTTTTCAAAGAAGATGGCACAACTCCATTTGATAAGGAGCAGTTAAAGATGTGACAAGAAGGCTTCGTGATAAGATTAGAGACGTATTTAACTACTTTAACATTTATTTCGTCGAAGCCACAACTTGAATTTTTAGGTTACAGACACACTTTCTAATTTCTTTCTCGTCGGTTGGGGAAAAGAACCAACTGGTAGGAGATGCAGTATGAAGGATATTGTTAAAGGAGTGTTAGCTGCCTTGTAGTCGATCAGCAGGAGACGGTCCTACATTGGTAAAATCCTTCTTGAGTATGGTGCAAATATCGGTGGAATCGTCATATTCGATACCATTATAATGTATCTTCTGAAGAAAATGGTTAAATGGAATGTTTCCTTTTATAATTGAGTTTAATACACTCCTATAACGTTTGGTATTATTATTGTTGTCGCTTAAGAGCGAGAAATATTATGTCAGTTCTAATAACAGTATTTATTCTACAACAAAATCTAACATAATCACGGAGGTTGCTGTCATTTGAATGCTTAACATATTTTTTGTACAACTTTTGCTTGGTAAGACAATAATTAGAAATGCTACTGTTGCACTAAGATTTGCTTTTACGGGATTTGTGACGTTCCAACGGAATTTATAGTAAGTTGAGTACAATTTCTTGAAATATAAAGTAATGCAGAATCAGCATAGTTCTGGTTTAAGATATTATCCCTGATTTCATTGGTAATTTTGTCATAAAAAAGTATACGTTTAACATCAGTTATGGGGCAAACAAATGTTCTTTAGGGGTAGAGAGTGTTTGATAAAGTAGGTTGTTATGGAAACAGGTTAAAATAGGGTAATATCGTACGTAATAATACCAAACAATAAAACTTTATTTGGCACATTAGTAAAGGTATTGTCAAGAAGAGTTTAGCTGTCGGGCGTTACACGAGTGGGCTTATCTATGAAACCTTGAAAAAAGTAAGATCTAAGAGTATTCATGAAGTGTTTTTACATTAAAATTGTTTACCGTTTACTAATGTACAAATTTATGAGATATAAATTCGTAGCCTATAACCAAACAATTAGTTTTTTAATGTTACTATCCTTCTTTGAAGTTGAATAAAACTGTTGTCAGACTTGCATCTGAGTTTGTAGACGTAGGAGTTACATTGATTTCAAAGTCATTTGGGGTTTGTACGGTGACTGTCTTTTTCAATGCATCCTATTCACAAAATCGTTAAAAATGACGCCTATTAGAAAAGTGACCAAAACACTTAAGATTGATTCATCATAAACTCTTTTAAAAATTGGACGGTTAAAGTTGTAACCAGTTGTTTATCCAAATATATTCAACACTCTTTAAGTATAATGTAGTTTGTACTGATGTTCAATGAATTTCGTAAATATTTGATTTATATTTAAAAGTTTATTAACACGTCGATATCTGCTTTCCTTTCACAGATATTTGTTATACTCCCAGCGTTGCCAACATCAGTTGTAAAGAGAGTCTTTTAGAAGACGGTTTAGCAGAAAGTAACTCCATCGCGTAAGTTGCGTACATGCATTCATGCCATCGCATTTGAGTAGAATGTCAAGCATTTAATATTATTGGTTCCTTGCTAAAAGCAAAGGAACCTATGTATTCAGGTTGGCGTATGTGTGGGTGTGTGTGTGTGTGTGTGACGCTTTAGCTTGTATGCACGATAACTCAACAAGGGAATGACTGATCATGATCAAACTTGGTGGGTGGATAGCACATAGTAAGAGGAAGATCCCTATTGTTTTTGGTGCCCACAAAGGTCACCAAAGGTCAGTTATGGTCCAAAAACCCAAAATACTAAAACTGCAATAACTCCCAGTGCCAACGTGCGACAAGGTTGATATTTTGGGACAAGTTTTGAACTGGTTAGGGGAACATTTTCAAACTTAACGGTCATGTGATTTGAGGTCACCAAAGGTCAATTAATGTTAAAAAACGAGTATTTTTGCGATAACTTGAGAACGAATTGTCTGTTGGGGTTGGGAGTTGCTTCAATGTAATCCAATTGTCGACCCGCATCTGGGTGACCCTTGACCTCAATTTGACCTCTGGTGACCTTTAAGTGTTTTGGGGATTTTTACAGTTTCGATGCTATTTTCAGATGTTAAAGGTACCTTCCGATCATAAATATCGATAGGTTGACCCCTGTGTGACCTTTGTGTGCGAAGTTATTTGGGGTCAAAGTTTTCGGTCGGAGTTAGGATGGCTGTACAGACTTGTCGTGTTGATTTTTGGAATCAGGAGATCAAACTACATCTGAAACCAAGGTCAAAAGGTCAAAGGTCACATTAGAAAAAATGTGCTTAGTTTGGGAGAAAACGGGCGAAAAAGAAAATGTTTGGTTTTGATGCTAGATTTGGATATCAAAGGTACCTTCCGATCAAAAATGTCAATAGGTTGACACCCGGGTGACTATTTGTGTGTAAAGTTATACGAGGTCAAAGTTAGTTTTCAGACATTTAATGAAATAACTCAAATATTTTCAAACTTAACGGTCATGTGATCCGAGGTCACCAAAGGTCAATTAATGTTAAAAAACTAGTATTTTGGGTGAGAAAATGGGCAAAGAAAAAAATGTTTGAATTTTTACAGTTTTGATGCTATATTCACGTCTCACCAATCAAAAATGTCAATGCGTTGACCCCAGGTGACCTTTGTGTGTGAAGTTATATGAGGTCAAAGTTAATTTTCAGACATTTAGTGCAATAACTCCCAGTGCCAAGGCGTGACACGGTTGATATTTGGGACAAGTTGCAAATGGTATAGGGGAATATTTTCAAACTTAACGGTCATGTGATCCAAGGTCACCAAAGGTCAATTAATGTTAAAAAAACAGTATTTTGGGGGAGAAAATGGGCAAAGAAAAAATATTTGAATTTTTCAGTTTTGATGCTCTATTTAGGTCTCATCGATCAAAAATGTCAATGCGTTGACCCCCGGGTGAACTTTGTGAAGTTATACAAGTTCAAAGTTCATTTTTAGACATTTAATGCAATTAACTCCCAGTGCCAAGGTTTGACACGATTGATATTTTGGGACAAGTTGTGAATGGGGTGGTGGAACATTTTCAAACTTAACGGTCATGTGATCTGAGGTCACCAATGTTATCATATCTGTTGACCCGCTTGTAGGTGACCTTATATTTCTTACATTTTCAATGCCATATTCAGATCTCAAAGGTGCCTTCCAATCAAAAATCCGATCACAATTTGTGATCACAAAAGTGTTGGCTATAGTGTTGGTTACTTTATGGGTACATGTAGGACCACAATTACTTGGACTATTTGAGCCCAATCTTGCTATTATAATATTATGTGTATTGTCATATACCCCTACGCAAGGAACCACAGTGCCCTTAGGCTCTTGTTTTAATAGTTGTATTGTAATGTACATATGTCCTTTATTCTGTTAAACAAATTCCTACTTGCAATCTGAACTATTTGCATGACATTGACAAACTTCACATAGACCCATTTCACATTTAAGAAGATCGTTGAATGTTTCGTATTCTTCTTTGGTTTCCATTTACAGGACAAATATGGATCTTTCATCGAATTCACAGAACATTGAAGTCCATTGTTCAATCTGTAAAGATTACTTTACAGAACCGAAGCGTTTACCGTGTTTTCATCGATTTTGTAAGGGATGCTTGACAAAAGTAGTACAAGTGCCCCATGGAAAGCATTTGAAATGTCCTACATGCTCACATTCGTGTAGCATACCAGATAGAGGAGTGGATGGCTTCAAAACAGACTATCACATGGAAAACATAGTAGAATTTCAAAAGATTAAGTCTTCGTTCAACGGAAAAGCTATCAATGACTGTTTTGGCTGTTCCGAAAAATCTATTCATATGGCTGGTTACTGTTTTAAATGTAAAAACTTTCTATGTGACAAATGTTACCAAATTCATCTTACAAACAAGATGATTGCTGATCATAAAGAGAAAGTGATACCCGCCAAGGATTTCGCATCAGACGGTTTCTATTTGCAAAGATATTTATTTCTAAAGGAACCTCCGAAGTGTGATGTACACGTTGAGTTAACAGTCGATCTTTGCTGCTCGACTTGCAATAACCTTCCAGTGTGTTTTAAATGCGCTACTGTAGGTCATACTGTAGGACATACTACTTGTGATATGATATCTCTCGCTGCAAAAGAGAATGTAAAGTTTATTGAAGTAAAAGCAGATCTAGAGAAATGCGATGAAAAGTACAGGGCATTGAGAAAAGGAATTGAAGAAACAAATGCCAGTATAGAGACAATGTATAATCCCGCTGCTCAGAAAACGAAAGACCAGCATGAAAGAATTCTTGCAATAAAAGATAAGACTAGAGAAGAGAAAGACTGCTTAAAGAAAAGTAAAGATAAGTTGGATCAAAGTTTGAAAAAGGAAAAGGCGTCGATTGCAGAAGACAGAAAGAAAGAAATTCGACAAATTAATGAGAAATACGACAACAAACTAGATGAGATTCACAAGGACGACGAAGAAAAGAGAGAAAAGTTGGAAAAAAATCACAACATTGCCCTACAAAAATTAACAAACGAGCAAAAACAAATAGAGAAGAAGATGGAGAAACAAAATAAAAAAGCAAAACAGAAACAGGAAGAGAAAGTAGCCAAAGTTTTCAAAATATCGAAAGTTGTTACTCAATTAGCAGGCAGAATGTTTAATAATAACGCAACAAGGGAAAGCATTCATCACGCTGACGATGCCAGGATTACCACACAATGCCTGCCAGAGTTACACATCGCCTGCAAGAGATTGGCTGATGATTTTGAAAAGGAATCCTTCAAACTGGCCTCAATACTGAGCACCAAATCTGTTAGTGTCATCAAAATTGATAAAATGAAAGGTACCAAGCAAAAGATTCAAAGTATAACTAGTTGTGGGAAAAAACGCATAGCGATCACGGGTTATGAATCACGATATAACTCATTTCTTGCTATTATAGATTCCGAAGGAGAGCTAGAAAACTTCACCACAATTGAGGCAAAAAGAGCTAGTCCAATAAGTTTCATTGCCTCTCTTTCAGATTCAAAGGTCGTTATTGTTTCAAACTTTAATTTGATAAATATTTTTAATACTCAGGATTTGTCAAGATTGTTGCAGGAGGACATTTCAAAAATCATCCCATCGTGGGCAGACACATGGCGTTCATCGTGTGTAGCCACAGATCGAGCTACTAAGGAAATATATGTGGGTGCAAGCAACTTGAATATCTATGTCTTTAACGAACATCTCAGCCACGTGCAAACTATAGATTTGTCAAAGATCGTAAAATCCATAGCAGATATTCTTATTCTTGAACGCGATCTCCTGGTCTGTGATGAAAGTGAAAAAAAAGCCTACATAGTTACGAGGCAAGGCGGTCTATCAGATCTTGAACATGAAATGAAAGCAATCGGAAGGGATGAGTATTGTCCATTAAGCGCATCCGCAGACAAAGAAGGGTGTATTTTCATGTTGTGGTCCAAGAAACAAGGAGAAGTTGATTGCCAGTTTGCAAAATATAGTCGAGATGGCCGAACTGTAATCACAACAGGACGTTTGGACAAACGGTCAGAGTGTGTCACTATAATGAAGCAATCTGAAGGAAAAGAGAGTCTGGTAGCTGCAACAACAAAAATCAACAATATGTTTTGTCATACACTAGTAAGTATGCTACAACATTTCTTTTAAATACATTGTCATTTTCGGATTGATAGTTTTTTAATTACAAACTTATTTCCAGAAGGCCACATACACGGCACATCAAAGTGTTTGGCCAAGGGGATTTTTATTCTGCATAACTTGATCAAAAGTGTACCTGTGGCATTCATTTACATGTTCTTTTTGGCAATCAAATGACTCATTATGAATACCGCCCTTATCTCTACAGTTTGTTGGCCGACAAATAAATAAATTTGTGTACAATATAATTTCAAACTTTAATGGACAAATGCAAATACTAATCTCAGATTATGTCTTCCTATCTCGCTAGCCTCGGTCAACTAATCCTCACACCCAGGATGCCCGCAGCAAAAAACCAGAGAAGGTCATCTGTCAATCAAAGTACAACAGACCAGATAACAGAGCCACCTCTGAATTGGTAAACACAAAATCGATTTATATTTTCCGTTGATTGTGCCGCCTTAGAATAACATTTTCTTGATTCAGTTGATCCTCTCAACCAACTCATCGGCGTTTTATAAACTTTATGGGCTCGGCTATTTATCAAATATCTTTTTATCTCTCAAAACGTCAACTGACATTACCTTTTCATTTAATTAATTTTAAGATCTAGGTGGAAGGTTACACGTTTACTGTGGTAACAGGATGTATGTTAAACCTGACGATATATGTTAGGTAGGATATCCGTCAAAAGAGAAAACTGTAAAGAAAATAGCTCTGTCGACAGCTCTTTTGAAATTTAAATGAAATTTATATTCAATCATTTACTGTTCGTTGATTGTTGAATAACGTATTGTTGTCTTTTTGTTGCAAAATAGCGAGTATCGGACTTAGGTGCTTCAACGTCTGGTTATTCCTCTACCCAAAAAAGTATGCAGCCCGGTAAACCACAAACAGGTTTTGTAGTTATTTCAATTCTTCAATAAGTATAAGGCAATGCATCATCCTGATTCTGCTGTCTCCTCCAACATACGTTAAGTTCAATATGCAATGTAGCATGTTATAGTTCTTTTCTCTTTTTTTTCTGATCATGTCTTTTATGATTCTTTCACCTTGTTCTTTGGTCAATACTTCAAAGATCTCTTTTAGTACACAACAGAGGCTTTTGGATATGAATTCTATGGCTTGGGTTGTAGTGCTCTTTTATTCCTCGCCAGAGGCAAAATTAATCTATGCGATGATGTGTGTGCGTGCGCGCATGTGTGCGTATGTGACGCTTGTTAACACGGTAACTCAAACTGTTAATGATGGGTTAACTTCATACTTGGTATGTGCATCTGTCTCATTAAGTACAAGGAACAGTGTGTTTGCTGCGAAGTTTAATGGTCATGTTGGGTCACAGATGTCAAAGTATGAACACTTTGCGAACACGATCAATGAATAGGTACATCTTTGTTGAACTTCATATATGGTATATAGATTCAGCTTGTTTAGTACAACTTGAACCCTATTGAAATTGGTGGAGATCAAATGTCATTTCGGTCAACATTTAAGTAAAAATCTTGTAAACACGATAACACAAGGAGTATATTATCTTTCTTTATTTTGATACGTAGTATGTAGATCCAGCTTGGTGAGTTCAGAAATCCTATTGAAATTTGTAGAGGTGAAAGTTCACATGGGGTCAACAGACATCAAATCTGAAAACTTTTTAAACATGATAAACTCCAAATTAAAGCTACAATTAATCTAGTTTGGTCAAATTCAGTTCAGTTTAGTTCTGTGAAGGGGCTCTATAGGTCTTCAACGAAACATACCTGGCATCCAGGTGAATAGAATCTGCTTCAGAATTCAGACTCTTGCTTAAAAATTCTCTTAAACCTTCTATCATGTCCTCCCCCCCCCCCCCCTCTGAGCCTCAATTAAGGTGTCAACAGGTTATCTCAAAGAGGCACAACCTGGCTCTCGGGTTCAAAAGGTGAAAACATTGACAAATTTCTCAAAACTATTTCACAACAATGTCATGTAAGTCTCAACAAGTATTAAAGCGATTGCTAGCTTAAGATTGGGAAATGTGCCTATATTTCACATAGGAAGACTGTTCCTCCTGGTTTTTCTTGGTTTAAACATCTATCCTTAAAAAAATCATTTTCAGTGAATGATTTGGTTGATGCCTGCAAGTGATTGCTACAAACCTTTACTGGTTTTCACTTCATTCTTGGACAAATTTAACTCTAAAGTAGTCAGATAGGTATTTTAAATTTTGAGGAAATTGTAAGTCACTAAGGTAAATGGTTTTCTGGTTCTGTTTCATTTCTTTAGTTACTTCAGAAGCAAAGGTATCCAGATATTTCCTTCCAAAGCAACAACAAGTGCTGCAAGATTCTGACATTCCTATTGCAAATAGGGACATCGGTACCACATACATCAAGTCAGAGGTAAGTGTATGGGCAGCGAAGGTTAGTCTATGAATCAGGTAGTTTTTCCTAATTCTATTAATGTCAGTGAAGTGGTCTGACAAACGTTGTGCTGTTCTAGTTGACCCATACTCTTTGCTTCCGTAATCTTTCATTGTAAAGGGATCCTCGACCACGACTTTACAATATGATGAAGATTGCGATAACGATGATCATTTGTAAGTAACTGTCAAAATAAACCAACCCATAGGATGTGGCTTTGCCAGTTATTTCAATCTTGGGGGCACAGCACTTAATTAGGTTTGCAGAATGTTTATATGTGAATGCCACCTTAGGGGAGGGGTCTAAGAGGATGGGGGTCCCCCTTTGAGAAAGGTGTGATTAACTAAGGGTCCTTAGATGCAATCTGGTACTATATTTTGCAACTTGAAGTATTTTCATGTTCAATCATTTTCGGGCTTAGTCTGTCTGATATTTATGTTTTTAATTGAAGCAGATAAAGGTTTTGTTTGAGTATTTTTTCTTAACACTACAAATCGCATCTGAGGACACATTTTTTTGGAGGAGTGCATGTACCCCGCCCCCCACCCTCCCTAGATCACCACGTGGCGACGCCACTGCCCATAGGAATGCAAATTGATGGTAAAAATAATAATAATACAGCTGCATTTGATTATTGGACCCAGGGTCGTATAACCTAAGTCAACCTTGCTATGGACTTGAAACTGGATTTGGACACGGCATTTTTGGAACTCTGGATCAGTTTGGAATGGGGGTGCGGTGAGAGACTAAACTCAAGTTGAATCCGACATCAAGCCCGTCTATCAATATGGTATATCCTCTCCTCTAAAATATGACATGATATTGCTACAGGACCTACAGTTTGAGAATCGACCTGTAAATGATACGATTATTTTCTTTGCGTGTGTTGCTGAACTAGACTGCAAACCTGGTTTGAGCTATAACACAAATAAGAATTTATAATAATAGTCTGAACCTTTTTTTTTAATCACAGGACATAAAGCAACAAGGAAACAGAAAAAACGCTTTGGATGGTGGAAAATCTTCACAAGCAATTAAAAGACCTTTTCCTACGTCATCAAATCGCAGTTCACTTACCTCAAGCTCTGGTTAGTGAATTAATAAAACAGAGGTTATGGCAGTCTATATGTGGCATTTGTTACGTTGACTTATTTTATGAATATTAATAGTTTCAGTTATAAAGATATAAAGCGGCGTCGGTTGAAGCTTAAAAAGGCACAAGTGTTAGTCGATGCATGCCAATTGATAGCTTCCTGCTTTATCTATCTATTAGTGACACTTCAATTATGAAGCAAAAAAAAACAGTCAAAGGTGATACAAACCCAACCATCATAACTGGTTCATGTGATGGAAGTAAATGTCATGCACAACTTACCAAAACAGCTATATAAATTTCATTCCATTTGGGAGATATCACAAATGTAATATCCCTTCACGCAGCATGTTGAAGACTTAGGCAAGTCCAAATATTACATGATCCAGCAACATGTGCCTTTAATTTAAATGGGGATTTCTACGTATTAGAAAATGCTTATGTTCTGTGACGAAGATTGGTTTTTGCAAATGCTGAAACTAACATGTTAGACCTGTTAACATGGCAATGCTTTCAATGGTTTTGATTGCAAAGCTGGTAAAATTCTACCTTGAAAATATGAAATGACATATAAATGACATATTATCTATTTATTTATTTATTTATGTATATATCTATTTATCTATCGCCTATTTCACAGTAGCTTAGTTTATAGGTATAATATATAAAAATAGAATACAATGAGAGGGTACCAGTTCTATCACAAGCTCCAATAAGAAAAAATCACTGAATATCAAATACGATGTACCAAGATGGTAATGCCTTGTCAAGAACAGATAAAGGTATAATGAGTTCACGAACCAATAGCGTCAATAACGATACGACCTTCGTCTGTTTTACTGGTATTCGGTTTCAAACAAATACCATTAATGCTTTTTATAGTTAATCTGTGTAATGTTCAGGTTGAAAAAAAATTATATAAAACAGTACTCGACAGAAAACTCGACAGAAAATGTTCTAATTTCTGAAAGGCAACAAATTTCTTTGAGTTTGTATCCATATTTCTACCAAATATATACATCTCAACTTGTAGAATACAATTTATTTTGTAAAAGAAGACATTAAAGGCTGGTTTTTCTTTTTTTCCGTTTACAGCAGAAAAAGAAATATTTCATATAAAGGATAAGGAATTTATAAAGATGCAAAAGTGTATGTTTATACCCGGAACAATATCCTGCTTTGTAAAAAAAACTGCTTGTTAAGTAATTTCATTTCAACGTCGAAAATAAAAATAGACGTGTAGGTGCAGTTCCAAAATAGATGTTTTTAGTATTTCAAAATGAACAGAGAGGTGATTAATTTTTTCCCATCAAACTTAAAATTCTATTGGTCGGCAAAATCATGTGTAAAATCTAAACTGAAAATAATGGATCTTCACTTCATTTACTGATAACCATGGCATCTTAAAAATCTGGTTCCAACATCGGGGTTTTATCGTTAAACAGAGCATTCCACTTTCTAATTGTAGTGGGAGTTTTGGCTTCTTTTTCCAGATAATAAAGATAAACAGCTTGAGAAAGTGTTCTATCCTTCAGAGCTTTATTAAAATACGAGTTGTCTAAATAGGTGTCACGGTTTTCTATAAGGCCACCGTGTTTTATATCTGAAACTTTATTGCAACTAATTTCCAACATCAAGGTCCTGTTCCTTTCCCTCTTGCCTTAAACAAATGAAATAATCTATAGGCACTCTTCATTATATTTATCATATTCAAATCTAAGTCAGCAATAAATTTTAGCAGATTGGCAGCAAATAATTCACGTTTCATTGATCATATGGCTTAAATGTAGATTGATAACGTACCATTTCTCAACCCAGCTCGCAACACCGATGTCAAGAAAAACAAAAAGGAAGATGCAACCAGTGCGATACCCAACATGCCAGCGCAAAGGCTATCCGGTGAACCTGTCAATCTCTCTCTCACTGAGGTATAATAGTTAAATAGTAAAGAACTGGTCGCACAATATGCTACACGGTTCTGAGTAGTAACTGATATGGCCTAGTCTAGTTTTCTTTTCTTAAGAGGATAGTTCTGAGGAAAGTTTATTTTTGATTGATGAAAAGAGAATGTGTTCTTTGCATCCAAGTGAAATTTGTATCTCTTTCATACATGCCGTTTTCAAGATATTGATAATTTAACTTTGTATGGGACCAGACTAGAAAGTGATCTTACTTCTGGTCCCGCTGCCTCGTTGCTATAACTATATATCAAGAAATGTACTTCATTGTGATTTAATGGCAGCAAAATAAATAAACGAAATAATTAAAATTGTCACAAATTGTACCATAAGTGATGTAGGATCAG
>KN883296.1:56178-78202 GCA_000934455.1 Apostichopus parvimensis | reverse complement strand
TTTTGTATGTAACAGATGTTAACACTGTGAAAGCTATCTTACACATGAAATATGATTAAAATTAAGAAAGCTTGGCATTGCAGTCCTAGCAGGATTCATACCTGTATGCATCTGCAAGACTCACAAAGTTAAATTCATTAGAACTGTATATTATCAAATCTTCAGCAAATTTACTCAGGTGTACAGTTGTTAAAGTTGCCCAAAAGAGAAATTCAGCCACAAAGTCCCTTCCAGCCGTACCATCTAAAGAATTGTGAGAAATGCTGTCAAAATGGAGCTCTATAGAGAAAAGAAATATGCAAACAGTGAGTACCTTTAATAATTACTATAGGCCAGATGAACATCTCACTAACAATTAATGTAATTCAGGTAAGAGTTTGCAGGTTTATGCAGCTGAATACTGTATATTTGATTACCTCAGCCTGGATTTTTTGTCCAGGACTTGCTACTTTTTACAGTAATCTGGAACCACTGAAAGAATGTCTTCATTCAGTTATTCCTTCAAAGGTGCATTTCACTGATAGGTTGTAATTGTGTGGAGACACAGAGTTGAAGGTTACAACACTTTCTTCATAGATGACAAGAAACAACACTGGCATGAAAACATCACTAAATATAAGTTTTGAGGGCAATAATAGTAGTCACAGATGTGTGCCTTGTAGACCAACCCAGTTCGAAACAAACACATTTTATTGGATTAGCCTCAGATTTGGTTTGTCTACACGTATGGCACAGTTGGCTTTGGAGTTTCATAACTATTGAATGAGTACCTAACAACTGACCTATGTTAGTTAACAGGTAAGTGGCAATTTTGAGAATAATTTCCTTGTTATCAATTTACAGTTGTGATTAGGAATACTAATCTATTAGTATTTCCGAATCGATAATGCATGTTCCGCCTTGTGCAAGGGCCATAGCATAATATTGTAATTAACTGTATATTCATCAGAGCTGTTTGAAAACTAATTGTTGTAAGGTCTTTGAGTTCAAATAATCATAAGCTCCACTGAATTATCATCATATTGTTTATTCTCAGATCAACCTTAAGTTGAACAGGGTTGGATCCATAAATCATAAACATTGCAGACTGTTAGAACAAGTACATTGAAGAAAGGTCATCAAGGTGAAAAACCAAGAATATATTCTAGTTTACACATAGACTGTCTGATGTTTCATTACAAAAAATTTCAAGTCAGTGGCGCTTTAAAACTTGCCTAATTTTGAATATTTTTAGTATGATCCAATACACATCTTCATAAACATAGCATTTATGCCACCTTTGACATGAATTTCATGGTGTGACACTGTCTTTAATAGTTTGTGCTTTGTACAGTACACATCCACATAGCAAGGCAATGGATGGGTTATAGAAATGTTTTGTAGTCATAGCATGTTAAAGATTCAAAGCAGCTGAAAAAGTATTAGACTAAACAATTTCTAGTGAAACCAATTGTTTTCTGACAATCTTAAATATTATGACAGAAACTATAAAGTGTTGATCTGAGAGGTTTGTTTGCCACATATTATGATATGATGTCAGTGTACCTCTAGCAAGAAATTCTCGGTCAATTGCAAAGGGATTGCCAGCCAAAGCCCCACTGCAAGAGAGAAAGGAAAAGAAAAAGTGACAAATAACCAACTGATGCAATGAAACCAGAATAATGTTATATTGGTCATGGGGTAGTAACAAATAGCTTGAATCCATTCCATACTTGACTACATTAATACCTATCTTGATGGTCTATTGTCTTTGATGATTCTGATGTGTAGTTGGAATATCACTCTCATAAATATCAAGCTAAAATGAAACATTGAGATGTAAACAAAGTTGTACCTTCCAAATTTAATACTGCATTTACAAAACAAAGTTGTGTATGCTTCATTTGATACCGTAGTACATTCTAAGCTTCAATTTTTGATTCTTTATGAGAAGGTTAACATCTGCGGATAACACAGTGATTGTACAGTAGGGTACAACTCTGACAAGAGATGGTTTAATAGCTCATCAGGGTACTACTGTAGTTTGTGCAGTCTATAAAGGATTGTAGAATGAAAGTAAATCCCCATTGAACTACACCATGAGCATCCTTCTTCAATTAATACACAGCCAGATTTAACCAAGGTTCTCCTCTAGTGACATGTTTACAAGCTAGATATACGACATAAACACATGGCAAACATTTGTCTTATAGTAAATCAATGCAATAGTGACATGTTTACAAGCTAGACATATAAACACATGGCGTTTGTTTCATAGTAAATAAATGCAGTTGTGACAGGGACACATATATGCTATCATAGATGTTATGTAAACAGGTTGATAAGCATTACTTGCAGAACCTTAAAATTGGTAATATACACTTGCATTGGACCGTCATATATTGGACCGTAGTATACACTTTCATTGGACGTGTCCCTGTCACAACTGCATTGATTTTACTATAAGACAAAACGTCATGTGTATATATTGGAACATAATACACACTTACATTGGACAATAATATACACTTACATTGGACCATAATATACACTTACATTGGACCATAATATACACTTACATTGGACGGTAATATACACTAACATTGGACCACAACATCCACTTATATTGGAATGTAATACATTAAAACTACAGCTACTTCTTTAAATGCGTCATTAGTTATTTTCATTATCATCAGAGCTAAACCAATGAGTAAAACATGAAATTACACATGAACCATTAAGCACTTTGCTCACTTAAAATGTATTATCTTGTGTAAAACCTCACCAGCCAAGAGGAAGCACATTTACTCTCTTCGATAACTCATCCAACTTTTGTAAATCCCTTTGCAAAGGCCAAGAATGACTGAAAGTGAGAAATTAGTGCAAAAACAAAGTTAAGTAATGAAAGGATAAGAAAATCATGAGAGAGCACTCTTTCAATTAACTTATTGCAAACTGCTATTTTTACAAGTGCTGAGGCTAATACCACACCCTAAGTGATACTTATGGTGATATGAAATCATCCTAGGAACCGTCTTCCCACTGTGCTTATCAATCACCATAACAACAGTATAAAAGAGCCACAGGTACCTTACAAGATATGGAATGTTCCTTATGACTGTATTCCAACTGTACCTACAGTAATATAACCATAAAAACAATGGAAAAGATATACAGGTGTCTTACAGGATATCAAAAGATCCTAAGAACTATATTCCCTTTGTGCCTCAAATCACCATAACAACCATAGAAAAGAAACATAGGTGCCCTACAGGATACGCAATGATCCTAAGAATCATATTCCCACTACAGGCTAGCTTAACAATCACTATAATACAGAAAGGTACTACAGTTGCCTTACTTGATATGATTAGATCCTAAGAACCATATTCCCACTACAGGCTGACTTAACAATCACTATAACAAATACAGAAAGGTACTACACTTGCCTTACTGGATATGATTAGATCCTAAGAACCATATTCCTACTACAGGCTGACTTAACAATCACTATAACAAATACAGAAAGGTACCACAGTTGCCTTACTGGATATGATAAGATCCTAAGAACTGTATTCCAACTGTTCTAAACAATCCCTATAACAACTGCAGAATAAAATTAAAGGGACCTTACAGGATATGAAATGATCATAATATTCCCACTGTGCTTGGCAATCACCATAACAACAGTGGAAAAGAGCCACAGGTACTGTTCAGGATATGAAATGATCCAAAGAACTGTATTCCACTGTTCTTAATAATCACTATAACAACCACAGGCACCTTACAGGTACAGTAAAAAAGTTATCCTAACCATTGTATTGCTATACTATGAGAGGAAGGAACCATAGATACCTGTGAATCTCCATCAAAGTTTAAGCTGTCACCACAGAGACATGATGTGACCAAAAACTCATGCAGTGAATTTGTGGAACATTGAAGAGGATCCAGCAATTTGTAAAGTATGTTGCACTTGACAAACAAACAAACATACAGACAAAACACAATGAATAACCCTATTATCTAATCTCTAAACCGAAACTTTCAATGAATTCTTGTACTTACCTTAATATCCAGTGGCTCCATCTGATTGGCTGAGCTCTCTGTTGAATATAAGTAGGGTTAGAGACTAAATAATCTTGAACATGTAATTAACATCTCAATTACTGTGTTCTATTTTGCAAAGCCATGGAATAATTTATCAGGTGCATCATGGCTAAACCTTATTATCTGGCTACAGTAATGCAGTATAGGTGAATAATGCTCAGATAGTGTAAGAGCATTCGATTTGGTTCTTGATTTGAAGTTCTACAAAACTTCTTAAGATGTTTCCATCTAAAATGTGATTTCTTTAACCCTCTTTAAAGGCCAAAAGTGATGGTGATGGATCCTCCATCTGGACCTAATAGTTAATATTATTAATCATGGGCTTTGCATTAACAACATAGCACCCAAGTCAACCAAAATTTGTATTCATCAAATTTATGATACAGTACATCTTCAACAAGTTAAGGCCAAAAGGTCTGGATGTCTTTCTATAGATTACACTGCCAGTGCTACTTCGAGTTTGACATAGCTGAAACATCGAGACATTTGGTGACGACTTATGACACTTTGCCACATTTCTGACACAAGTCTGCACTTCGACAGTTTGTGACAATTTTTCCCCCAAAACAACCCGATACTCCCAACGCAATATGTGGTTTATCAACCTCTTTGTAGCAAGAGATTATATCAATCAGTTCACCATAAACCAATAACAACTGCAATCAGAAAGCCTTGGAAAGTGTCTGTTAATCCTGACGTTTCTTGTCTAACTGTAATTCTATATAAACAGGATAAAGGAAACATTTTCTTTTGATGTCAGAAAAACGGTGGATATTACACCCGACGGTACTGAATTGCTTCTTAAGCAGGCTTTCTTTTGATATTTTTCTCTTTAATGTTCATATTACACGCCTTGCATACTATGTTAATATAAAGTTTAAGGATTAAAATTGTCTAGTTTTGAACCAAAATGAAAGAAATCTGGTGAATTATGAATTTCAAAGTAGGAAGAAGCTGCCACAGTGGCGTAAGGAAGGTTCAAGGGCGCGGTTATCGAATAACTATCAATAAACATCTGAGAACATCATCATATTATTCAATAAAGGTGGCAGAGTTCTGCCAATCATCCTGTACTTATTGTACAGTACTGTACAGTACCTATATTAACTGCTACCATGCCAGCATAAAATAATACCTTCCTGCATCCACCAATTCCTATATTAGTACAGTGAAAGTTTCTTTACTAAAGTAACAAGCCTTAAAATATTGGTTAATAAGTTGATAAGTTATATGTTATCATTAATACACAAGTACAGAACACCACTGCATTCTGTTTCCCACAGCTGAAATTACGTACAAATGCAAATACACTGCATTGGTAAGCTAGCTTCACTGACAGGGCTCATTGGCTGCATTGGTAGTTCTGCAGTGGTATATACAGTATACTTGTATGCTATTCTAGAAGTCTTTTCACAGGCTGACCTGGATGTCACGGTAATATGGCAGCCACCTAACATTACATGTGCTATTATAATTGGCTAGACCAATCATAAGTAGGTCTACTTGATGCCTACCACTGTCTGTAAATAAGCATACTGTATTATACAACACCTAATTATATTCCGGCCATTTGATTGGTCAATTGCTCGTCGATTGCATGCAAAATCCGCTCTATTGCACTCTATGAAATAGAACCATGAGTTATACTTTTTTGATAGCACTTTTTTCAATGGTAAGAGAGCAGAGAAACCTGTCTGTTCAAAACAATCTGTTGCATGAGTGCATTTTACATGCAATTCCAAATTTGAAGGTGTTGTATAAAACAAATAATGAATGGTTTCCATTCGTGCAATAGTGCAAATATTTCATTCGTTGAAAGATGTAATTTGTTCCATTCAACTCGGCTGCGCCTCGTTGAATGGAACATTCCATCTTTCAACTCATGAAATATTTGCACTATTGCACTCATAACCATTCATTATTTGTACAGGTGCTAGTGTTGCCGGGCTTCTTGGCCTTTTAACTCAAACTACACTCACTGATGTCTCATGAATAAATGATAAAATACACATCCCCCACACTGTCCCATACTGCCCCCACACTGCCCCACCCACTTCTTTCAGAGAAAACGATCAAACCAATGCTATAGCTCACAAGGCAATTTTATTTATATGAAAAGCAAAGGAATGCATTGTTAGATACAGGCTACACCTTCAGAGGTCGCAAAGTTTGAAACTTGGTCATGTTTAAAATCTTTTGGCAATCTGCCAACAATCAAAGATTCCAGCTGGATACATGGACCCCTATGAACCACACACTACACTAATTAGCAGTTCGTAGACATGATATGGCCTTCTATGATTGAACAAGCCACAAAACATGTTTGATGGCCACAGAAGATGAGGGGGGGGGGGAGGGAGGGGTTGAACCATGGCAGATAAAACAATGCTAGCAACCTAGATTACCAGGGAAAGTCTACTTGGGTTTGAGCATAGCTGTGGGGAAACACTAGCAGAAGCAAAGACCAGAGGGAAACCCCTCTCAGCAGTTACTTGCCTTTAAATACGCAGCAAAAGAGTAGTTCATACTGCATGTACCTAAGCCGACATTTGACCTCCACCCAAAGCAGCAAGGAAGTTCTATTACATATGGTGCAGTCATATCAGCATAAGTTTCACATCTATATTGAGACCTGACCATTACAAATTTCATAGGGTTTGACATAGATCTGCAATCTTTAAATGAGCTTCCACCGATACCAAATGGTGGAGCAATTATATCTACCACGCATATATACTGTAATCTCTTTTGAAGGTAAAGTTCTTAAGAAAAAGAACTATTGGTATTTTGACATTTGGACCTTTGATGACCCCAAATGACATTTGACCTCCACCCAAAATAATAGGGTTCTAGTACTCACTATAAGAAGACACATGCCAAATATGAGCTGTTTTGTAACCTAGCTTGGGATATTTTGTTTATAAGGCTTTAGAGTGTGACCTATGATGCCCTTAAAGGACATTTGACTTCCACCAAAACCAATAAGGTTCTTGTACACATTATAATGAAGCAAGCCACATGCACATATCAAGTTTTGACCCCTGGTGACCTTAAATGAATTCTTGAGGCACACCAAATTTTGTAAAATCTTTACGCTACAAAAGGCTACCCTACCATGCATATCATAAAACTTACTGGTTTAGATATTTACGAGTGACGAGCTTACCTGACTCCTCACAACCTTCCTTCTCATTCCAAGGTTGTGAGGAGACAGGTAAGCGAGGAGCGAAGTAAATATATATAAACTCCTCTGATTTCCAGGTTCTGGAGATACAGCATTTTTTAGATATTCACATTTTTTACCTCTGCTGACCCCAATGACCTCCACCCAAAACAATAGGGGTCTTATACTAATAATGGGGGCAACATTCAACATATGAGAACTGCAGAGGTTACCTATCTTGAGATATCATATTTACAAGCTAGGGTGTCACATGTACACACACCCCAACTTGACTGCATAGGTTTACTTGCCTACCATATGGCTAGTAACCAAAAATTGTTCTCCTGAATTTTGTGGGGAAACTCTATTTTTACTAAGTTTAGAAATGGAAAGACGGGAAGAGAGGTTTTTGTCACATCTTCCATGGGATTGTAGAAAGGAGGGTAAGGTAAGTTACCGTACCATTTGTCCTGGAGGGTGAGGGGATATTTCAAGACATCTCTTAGAGAATATATAGGATTATATTGCTGTATTTATATAAAAAAGTTTATTTTGTTGTTGCGTATTTGTGCAGAGATTTTCACTCAATGAAACTTTAAACACGTAGCTCATACAATATCTAAATATTTAGATAAGAAATGAAAATTCAATGTGTTTCAAATGTTTTTAGGGACAAAAATCAATGTATTCCTTAACTTGTCATTTAGCCTCTGAAGCAGATCCTGCTAAGTTTGAAACATCAGGCCCACTGACTTTTACACATTATCATTTTTGTAGTTGTCAAATACCTCTGAATATAGTTAAAATTACTGTAATAAAATCAATTGAAGCCTTCAGAGTAAGTTGGTTTAAGGAGAAAGCAGCAAAATAACTTGCTATTCTCTTATCAAATTTTTTGGGATTTTAAGCAGAAATCAGAAAAAGAGTGGTGGCATTTTAAGCTCTACTTCTCCTTCCAATTGCTAGAACTGTTTGTAAGAACTTAGGCAGTACGAAGCTTTGAAAGAGTGAACAGATCAATCACAGGTGTCAAGTAATTATAACTAAACATGATTTAACAGAGGTCTGGTCTCAGGTGCCTCTATACACCAATGAAGCACATAAATTATCAACACAACAACATGTTAACTTTAGGTGGAAACAGAATGAAGAGGTACTGACCTGCATATGTGTATAGCCTGGCATCAGAACATCAATCTCCCTAATAACAAAATAAAGGAAGGGAAGCCAACATCAATTGCAAAGTTATCACTATTAAATCATTAAATCTTTAATTAGTAGAGATCATGATGAACTCCATTAATAACCTGCTGTGCTGTTACGGTTAGGTAGATTCTTCTTGTATAGTATCATAGGATTTCATTCTGTGCTACAATGGTGGACATACTCCATTAATAACCTGCTGTGCTGTTAGGGTTAGGTAGAGTCTTCTTGTATAGTATCATAGGATTTCATTCTGTGCTAGAATGGTGGACATACTCCATTAATAACCTGCTGTGCTGTTACGGTTAGGTATGGTTTGCTATCTGCACATGCATTACATATGATAATTTTGCATGTATGAAGGTTGTTCATGTACTTTAAGGAGCATCCTTTCATTTGTAAACACACAGCAAAAGCATCTTTTTAAATCTAATATTACTATATATTTCAGTGAACAGGTTGAGCTTAATACTAAGTATGTAATATGTTTTAAAATCATTCAAACACATGTTGTGTTCGTATATATTCATTTCGAAACCAATAAAGTAAGTTTGTTGAAAATTAATATCATGACGTCTTGCCCAGGCAACCCCTAAACAGTCAAATATAGTAATAGCAGCCCGAGTAGAAGACAAGCAATAAGTGGAAATCTCCATCTGAACTTAAAATTACTACAATAGCGTATGTTAATGACACATGACACCTTTAGATCTGATATGCACAAAATCAAATCCACAATGCACGATTATCTGTCATTTTAATATACAGTGGGATAGTATTAGGTTCGTTAAAAAAATAATTGTGAAGGGAAAATGTTCAGGTGTAGAATACCAATACACCTAAGGAGGCATACACTTTCTATTTATTCAGGTTTTTCTACATGCCTTGGGTCATAATTCAGAAAAGAAACTTCAAAAGTTTAAGGAGATTTTAGGCAAAATTGCTGTCACTCTCAGTCAAGATTTTTTGCAGAGCTTTCAGATTTTCACTTGACACAGGTTCAGGCGGAAGATATAATTTTTTAAAGTCAAACTTAGATTTTCATTGTTAAAGATCGCTTTGATCTTATACTGTAGGCAGTGTAGTGGAGAAACAGTGGCATTCTAACATCTGTAGTGCTCCATGAACACAATAGATGCAAAGTACTTGTAATGTTACTTGCCCCTGTGTAGAGATAGCAAGTTTGTGGTATAGCTAGGCTATCATATGTGTGCACTTAAAGTCATAACATTAGGCCTTGTTGTCAAATACAGTACAGTACTATGTTTTGGGGACAAGCTTTCATGGAGCAAACTGCAAAGATGCACTTGAATTGTTTCTGAGACTATCATTGTTTTTATCAGAAAATGTTGAGTTGAGACAATCTATGAATTTTGTGGGAAGCTACATCTCTGATACTGAAAAGGATTTTTCATCTCACTGTATGTTTGTGCTCTCTGCATTGAGAGTTGCTTTTAAGTAAAATGTGCATTCATACCACAGTTATTTCTTTGTGCGGTCAATTTTATTGGTGTATAAGGTTGTATGTAAACTACTGTACTTCATGCATCATCAAAAGTAGCCATTGAAGCTTGATTTTTGTAATCGACATTGCATAGAAAATGTTATTTACAGATGCCTACTGTAATTTTTGTGGAGTGGGTTTGCAAACACTCCAAATTACCCAGGGAAAGCTTGGGTCAGGTTTTGAGGATTTACACTTGTGTAGATGAAACTCCCAAGTTGAAACAGGCCTATGTATATGCAGTAGTGAACTGTGGAGTTTAGTGAAAGATATGCACACTGTAGGTAGGGGATGTTTGAAAAGTTGGTTGTTGGAATCACTAGTCAAAGCATGGAGCTACTACAGAATTGGCGAGTAGGGAAGTGCAATGGTGGATGAAAGAGGGGCTGGGCGGTGAAAATTGGTTGAAAGGGCTGGGCATGTTTGGCGAAAAGAGGGGCAGGGCCCCATGTAAACTGCAAAGCTAGGGCACTGGGCCATCTGCCCTATATATTGTGTAGAACATTCACACAGTATAGGCAGTGAATATGATCGCATCTTTACAACTACACTAGTACAGTAAGTAATTTTTGTGGAGTGGGTTTGCAAACACTCCAAATTACCCAGGGAAAGCTTGGGTCAGGTTTTGGGCCATTCTCTGGAAAATGAAACTGGCATGAAAAAACTAAAGTGTTCATCATTACCAAATGTTATATTTTTCGTTTTAGAGGGATACCTCAAGTTTTCTATTTCATTTTTTTCCCATTAAAATTACAACCATAACATACTAATTTGCATAAATTTGCATTATTGTAAGTTTTAGCCAAATTTGTAGTTTTTAACTGTATATTTGTTTGTTCTACATGAGTATCTAGAAATAATATTTCAGTTGGTGTTCGACCGATTGTATGACAATCGGTTTTACCGATTACCGATTAATTTCTGTGACAATCGGCCGATGCCGATTACCGATTATTTCAAAATTTTCGTGGAACTGGCCTAATGTATGATTTAGTGTTATGCATGATTACCAACTTCTAGGCCAATACAATCAAAGATGTAAATGAACGATTTAACTTTTCACAGTAAAGATTAATGGAGCAAGTAAAGAACACTGTAATACATACATGGGGCGATGTACGATTATAACGAGGAGTCACAATATTGCAATCCCGCCACAACACAGTGCTGTACAAACTACAGAAGGGGAAAAATAGTAGCCATTGGCTACGAAATGAAAACATGAAAAATTAGGGACAACTTTTACCACTGCTATTAAAACCATTATCAGTGTTGCAACTCCAACGTAAATGAAGTGAAAAGTATATCGCACGTAAATAAAATATTCGTTATTTCGTTAGCTGATATCGAAATATATAATCTGATATGAAAAATAATGTGTAAGAGTAAGTTGGCCTGACGTTTCGATCCTAGCAGGATCAAAATGTCATGCCAACTTACTTATACACATATTCTTACACAGGCTCTTTAGTGGATAAGCAGTTTGCTAACAGTTTAATTTTATTATGAAAAATAAAACAATCCCGAACGTTTGCTTCAAGTTTTCAATGATTACTATCTGCACGGTAAAACTTCCGATCGAACGTTGTTTCAAACGATCGTACACAGTAAGTCAATGGCGCTTCTCCATTGACTTAACTACATGTGGGAGAAATCACACACTAAAGTCCCATTGACTTTGTCGTGCGTGTCACTGGAAATCAGACTTGCTTTTAGTCGGTTGCGGTAAGAAGTTCAGTTACTGTTAGCACGTATGGTACATGCGGTCAGGGAAAAAAGTTGCTTCGGGTTTTTCGCCAAAATATGCGTAATAATGTTTGCCTAATAACAAAATACTGTAATGCAGTAGAACTACTGAGGACTGTCGCCAAACGTGTTTAGGGATTTTTAGGAGTATTTGGAGCCTTGATTTCATCATTTTATACCATTTGTAAAATCTTGGGCGCATTTTCAAACTGAACATGTTATGAAGCTCAAACGTTCTTCAGCCAGACTAGCCTAATGTACGTAGAACTCACAATGAACAAAGCCTAATGTTATTGTTTTCACTTTCCAGTTTTCACCTACCGTGAAACGGCCAAAGTGGTTCAAAAGTATATTGATTTGGTGTTTATATTTAGTCGAGACAATTAATCTTTCTTATCAATCGTTTAACATGATGACAGGAGGTTTTGTTAGATGCGAGAAGCGAAGTAAAAAAAATACGTCGTCCCCCTAAGCTTATCGCGGGTATACTGTATGATGTTACGCGGGTATACTGTATGATGTTTACTGCCAAAACTGGATAGTGTATTGATCAGCATTTGTACAAACTCGCGCGAGGGACTTGCGAAACCGTTACACGGTAGATTAAAGCGCACCTTCCCCGGCTATGAATAGCATTGAATCAGATCTAAAATTTTCTCCCGTTGTGGTTGTGGTGTATCAAAAGCGCGGAAAAATACAATCCTTTATGGAACGTAATAATCGGTTCCAATAATCGCTAGCGCAATGGATTTTGCCGATGCCGATTATTTACCGATTGTCTGATAATCGGCCCGATGCCGATTGTCTAACCGATTATCGGTCGAACACTAATTTCAGTTATCAACTATCACATGGAGGCAGTTATACATGGGTTAATTTATTTCATTCCTAAAGCAGAGGTTCCTGGATCTTCAATTCTTTGTTAATAATGGGTGCTAATTAGCATAAGTTTGATGTCACACACGTGACCAAAATAACGCAAAAGTTTTCATAAAAAGTAACTGATGTGCCTTATGATGTCCACACTTGATATGCAACCGTTCTTGATAAAGACTGTTAGTTTTGCAAAATATACAGTCAAATAATTATTCCTACTATTAATTAATAGCCTCTAATTTGTCGTCACACACGTGACCGATGGTCACGTGTGTGACATTTATGGTCACGTGTGTGACAATGAAGCCCTAAGTTGAGCATTCAACAAAACTAAATGGACTAAATATTATAAGCAGACTTGTTTGTTAGTGTGTGTGGCCTGACAACAGCGTAATATGCAAATGAGAAAAGCTCCATCCAATGAAATTGCAGCAGCACTGTGGACTTGGACTGTTGTTATGTCATGAGTGTGTGGCATAACAACAGTGTCATGTCATGCAAATGAGAAAAGCTCTCCATCCAATGAAATTGCAGCAGCACTGTGGACTTGGACTGTTGTTATGTCATGAGTGTGTGGCATAACAACAGTGTCATGTCATGCAAATGAGAAAAGCTTCATCCAATGAAATTGCAGCAGCACTGTGGACTTGGACTGTTGTTATGTCATGTGTATGGCATGACATGAAAATTGGTTGAAAGGGCAGGGCAGTTTTGGCGAAAAAAGAGGGGCGGGGCCCCATGTAAACTGCAAAGCTAGGGCACTGGGCCATCTGCCCTATATATTGTGTAGAACATTCACACAGTGAATATGATCGCATCTTTACAACTACACTAGTACAGTAAGTCATACAATAAACACAATTGGTGTTCAATTGGGTCGCAAGCTTTTCTCATGGGAACGCAAACTTTCTTGGGACTTGCGTCCCTGGGACGCATACTTTTGGGCTCTAGTAACAGTACTGAATATTGACATTTTTCTCCTTCAATTACCATAGAAACTTAAAATAAAAGCTACACCATTCATGTTCTACCCATATTGTTACTCACTACATATCAATTTATAATTAGTTATTTAATATTTACCTTTCTGCTCTGTCGACTGTCACCTGCAGAAATTCCAAAACATGCTTTCGCAGTTCCTTTAAGGACTCTCGAACCCAGATTCGGATATCAGTGGCATTCTGAAGCAAAACAAAAATGCTAAATTGTTCAAAATATTTGTACTTGAGAGGACACTTAAGTGACAAATGCTAGGCAGAAATGTTGAGAGGTCAATAACAAAATCCAAAACATGTGTCATAATGGAATGAAGAAATAAAAGCACAAACCTCAGATTATAATAAAGCATGAACTCACATCCTAGCTTCCACATTATAAATGTTCTATCATCCTATATAAGACTAAAACTAAAACCAATATGCAAAGTTTAAATATCAACATTTACGAAAGGATGCGATTTCTTATAGTTCCTTATGAAATAATTGGATTACATTTTAGTTTGTTTTTCATTACAATTTGTGTTGCTGCAATGAATTGTGCACTTCTATAGTAAGCATCTCTGTCATTTCTGTGTTCTTGGTTTTAAACCTTTTTCCATACTGTAGTTCTCAAATATTTTCTTACACATGGGAATCATTTTAACCTTATACGTAAAACGTATCCATTTCTGCGCCTGAACCATGCCATGAAATAAATTTCAACATAAGTCTATAATGACCTTATATTTTATCATTCTATTATATTTTTTCGCATTGTTTCCATGTTAAAAATATGGCACTTCTGTGGGTAACTTGTTTTAAAAGGGGCAACATTAGCTGTTTGAAAAAAGGGTGGGAGCTGGGATGACCATTACTTTTCGTTATTTTGATCAGGCTTACTACATTCTTCTATTACAACTTTCAACATATTTTGAGAGCTTTCAATTCAATTTAAAAAAGAAGATGTCAATCAACATTATCTTAAATTGTACTCTCTTAATGTGATGGCTGCTTTTCTGTAGTTATATTCAGCCACATACAAATGTATTTTATACGTAGTAATAATATTGTCTGTTATTCCTTTAGGTCCCTATTCCCAACCTAATGTAACATATAATGTAGTGTGAGTTCAACTTTTGAGTGGACATTTTGTATACATTAGTGTCCCAAATCGTTTCGATTTGAAGGTACTGTATGGAAACAAATTGCCCGAACTTATAGCAGGAGTGAGATTAACGATACAACAGGAAGTTTGACAGTACTTGATTTTAATCCATAGTTCAACAATGATTGGCATTTTACATGATTTACAGTTAACACAAAACATAGCGCAGTATACAGTTTATTGGGAAGTCCCTTTCATCCCATGTTTAAGTATTATCAAATATAATCGTCCAATTCAAACGGTGTGTACCCACTCATTAATTCCAGCTTGTAGTGTACATTGATTAGCACACTGAGGGTCAAATATGAGAGGATTGAAAGTGAACACATGTCCATAGAATTTTGCTAATTCTCAACGTGGAGTGAGTGAATGAGTACAAACGTTTAAGTCAGTACTTGTCAGTACCAGCACACCTCAAAAAAAAACAAACACAAGATAGTTTACATTAACAACATTTGTACTGAAAGCGATGGTTAACGTTTGTTATGAAAGTTGCTTCTATTTTATGTCCACGCTCATTCGTACATATATTTCTACTGTCCAAAGTGTGATACAATGGCCTAATCTGTTTATTGTGTTTGACCAATGGTAGTATATTGTACAGACATAGCTAAGCATGTTCAATACAGTCAAAGCATTGAAGTTCAGCTGACTTTGAACTTCCTGTTCATCGAGTAAGAAAGATAGTAAATTATCTTTGTAGAACAGTGGTCATGACTAACTATGAGCCAAATTAGCAACACCCTTCAAATGACTGTTTTGAGAATGACATGTCTTTGGTCAGAATAGATAAATAGATAGATAGATTCTTTATTCAATCAATGAGCAATAAAATTACACATCGAAAATTAAAACATTCCTCAAGCTCCTTAGAACAGAAATAGAAAAATTGAGTAATATGTGCAAATAAAATTTACAGGTTATTATAAAGTTTGACGGCAGATGGAAAGAAACTGGCGGTAAAACGCCTGTTCCCTCTAAAGGTACGGAGTCTGCGGTGCGATGGCAAGAAATTGAAATATGTATTGGCAGGGTGATCAGAATCGCTCAAAATGAGCTGCGTTCTACGAAGAGACCTGTCTATATAGAGCGACTCCAGGGAAGGGAGATCAACGCCAATTATCTTTTCAGCTGACCTGACCACTGCAGATAATCTTCGGATATCACCTTGCGTGGCCCGGCCAAACCAGACAATAATCGATGACGTCAGGATACTCTCGACTATTGCACGATAGAAATTGGTAAGTATACAATGATTGAAACCATACGATCTCAACTTCCGCAAAAAATAGAGACGTTGCCTACTGTAGCTTTCTTCAAGATTTCCGTACAGTTTACAGATCATGTGATATTATCGGTAATATGAGTACCAAGAAATCTAAAACTTGACACCTGCTCGACGATGTCTCCTCCGATACGTAGTGGTTGCATATCTGGCTTCTTCCTCCGAAAGTCAAAAATCATCTCTTTAGTCTTGGAAACATTAAGGAGTAGGTTGTTCTCATTACACCAATGTATGAGAGATTCAACCTGTACACGGTAAGATGACTCATTATTGTCCGATATGAGGCCAGTGAGGGTTGTATCATCAGCAAACTTTGTCACGAGACAGTTCGGGCTATATACCTTACAATCACACGTAAAAAGTGAATAAAGTTTCGGTGAGAGAGGGCAACCCTGTGGTGTACCAGTACTCAATGTTAACACGGAAGAAACATTATTACCAATTCTAACAACCTGAGGACGATTCACAAGAAAATCTAAAATCCAATTACAAATAGAAACCGGGAGCTTGAGGTCATTGATGAGCTTAGAATGCAGTTTAAAGGGGATAATAGTATTAAAAGCCGAGCTATAATCTACAAATAAAACTCTAGCATATGAATTCTTGTTCTCAAGATGCTGTAAAATTTCATGAATGTTAATAGATATTGCATCATCCACACTTCTATTTGATCTATAAGCGAATTGGCAAGGGTCAAGGTCAGAAGGCAATTTAGAGCATAAATACTTCAATACATGTTTCTCAAAAGATTTCATAATAACAGAAGTCAGTGCCACAGGTCTATAGTCATTCAGACTGGAAGCAGAATTGTTCTTAGGAACCGGGATAATGGTTGCTTCCTTCAAACTGTTAGGAACTTTTTGCAACCTCAACGACCAGTTATAGATGTCAGTGAAAACAGTCGCGAGTGGATCACTACTGCGCCTCAACAGTCTTGGGGGGATACCATCAGGGCCGGCAGCTTTCCGTTCCTTTAGACCCTTGAACGCTCGTCTCACATCATGTTCAGCGATCTCAAATGGTGGCAGTACATCGTCGCATGGCGCGGGTACCGGGACACTGGTATTCTGGCGGTCAAATCTGGCGTAGAACTCATTCAGCTGGTCGGGCAATGTGACATCATCGGTGTTAGCGGTTTTCGCGGGACCTTTGTATTGTGTGATCAGGCTCAAGTTCGACCAGAGAGCTCTAGCGTCGCCCGATTCGAACTTCTCCTCAACCTTGTCCCGGTACGCCCTCTTCGAGTCCCGGATAGCTTTCTTCAAATTTGATCTGGCCTGCCGGTAGGATTCCGGATCGGTGTTCCGAGAACGATACGCAGCGTCCTTGGCGACGAGCTTGGACCGAATGGACTTATCAAACCATGGTTTGCTGTTCCGATATGACGTCACCGTTTTTGTAGGTAAACACTGTTCTTGACAAAAGCGTAAATACTCCGTCACGGCGACAGTGAATTCATCCAGATCATTGTTACTCTTGAAAACATCCCAGTCATTCCTATCGAAACAATCAACCAACTGATCGACCGAAGACTGGGGCCAAAGGATTACCTCCTTCTTGATCGGTTTAGATTGCTTGAGTTCTTGTTTGTAGGCCGGTATGAGCAGGACTACCGAATGATCCGATTTACCAAGACTGGGGCGTTCGACAGATTTGTAGGCTGATTTAACCTTGGGAGTAACAATGGTCCAGAGTTCTCCTCCCGCGAGTCGGACAAGTAATGTGTTGTTTAAAGTTAGGGAGTACGGTCCTCAAATTAGCTTTGTTGAAATCCCCGGCAAAAATTGAAAGAGTATCCAGATCTAAATTCTCGGCTTTTGTAATGACGTTTGCGAGATCAGTAAGTGCCACCGTTGAATTGGCCCCTGGATGAATATAAACAGACGTCAAGGTCACCGATGAGAATTCCCGAGGTAGGTAAAATGGCCGACATTTGATAGTCAAATGCTCCAGATCCATGGTACAACCTCTCGAAATAGTCTTAACATCTGTGCACCATTGATTATTGAAACACACACCACCTCCCTGGGACTTCCCGGTAGCGGCCTGATCCCTATCATTACGATAAATAGAGAATCCAAGTGGTTGTACAATAGTGTCTGGGTGGGTGGGAGTCAACCATGTTTCCGTGAAACAAAAGACGTAACAGTTCATATAGTCTCTCATCGTTTGAATGCGGCAGAAAAGTTCATCAGCTTTATTATGCAAGCTCCGGACATTCGCCAAGATCATACCAGGTACCGGTGTTCTGTTCCAGCGGCGTCGTGATTTAACTAGAAGACCCCCTCTCCTACCTCGCTTACGGTTTCTGCGGCGTATAGGCCTAGGCTTGTTAGGCTGGGCCGTCGGCAGGTCTTGAACACATCCTCCATTTGTTAAGTCAGCAAAAATATCTGGCTCCAAACGGTTGAGATTACCTTGAACATCAGGTCTAAGTAGAAGCAGTTCCTCCCTTGAGTATCGTAACAGTAAACAGTTCACAGATGTTAGTAGAAGGAGAAAAATCATTAGAATTTTCGGAGCTCGAGCGAACACGTCACCATTGACCGGCGCCATTTTGTTTTTACTAGTGTATTAACCGTTGTACATTGTACTGTTGTATAGAGTTCATAGGGAGATCATCGAGTGAGTGTTCAAAGCTTGCCAATTAACTGGGCTTAATTTTTCTCCAGTCTGTTTAGTTTATAAAGCAGACTGTTTTCTTCTGTCCTCCTCCCCCCTCCTTCTCCCCTTGTTCCCTCCATCACTCCTCTTCTCATAGCTCTCTTCCACCCTTTTTTCTCCACACCTTTCTGTCTTTGTCCTTCTCCAGTTTATTCCCTACCCCATTCCCTAATCCTCTCTTTGTCCCTCCACTGTTTATCTCCTACCTCTCCTCTTCCCCCGTTGGTTTCTTTCTTTCTTCTCTCCATCCCTTGTCTACTAATCCCCTTACATCTATCTCTTTGTGTTCACCATGCTCATTAACCTGTCTGTATTCTGTGCGTGTTTTTGTCCCTTCTGTTACTGTTACATGTCATTTAGCCTTTGAAGAAGATCCTGCTAGTATCGAAACTTCAGGCCAACTTAATTTGACATATTCTCCTACACAGGCTCTCTAGTGGATAAGCAGTTTGCTAACAGTTTAATTTATTATTTTAATTTTAGTTTATAAAGCGACAGGATTACTAAAGCTTTTGACGCATTTAGGGGAACTAAATTCAATATAATCCTTTGTGAATGGTCAGTATCGTCAGGGATTATAGTGGATTACCCGACGCTTTTTCAGGAGTCAAACGTGAAACTGTTGGAAAGCATCGGGTTTCATCGCAAAACGTCGCATGTTGTCAGCCTCGACGAAATACCACTGTATACAAACAGGGAACTTTCGAAAATTCTTCATAAAAGAGAATGGAATGTAACATGTCAATCTACATTGCTATTAAATCTTAGTATCATATGGAATCATCACATCTTTTAATGTTGTGTTGACTGATATTGCACTCAAGTGACCTTTGAACCACTAAGCTAGTTTGGAGATAGCATCTGGGCATGACTTGTTCCTTTCTGGAACCATCCACTGAATCACTGCAATGTTATACACCACACAATATTTCCAACATCATAATCAACCACGGTATCTCTTTCACCCAACCTGTTTCTATTTGGAAACAAATATATATCCACCTAGGTTTTGGAAAGAAAATATTTTCATTGGATCCTCCTGCCCCAGGTAACCTGTTTGCTTACAACTACGAATTTCAAATAAGTTTATGTGCTATCATTTGTGTGTGGTATGTAATTTGCTCTGATCCAAATCCAACTTAAGTCACCAATTACACAAGTTCAATAGGAAAAAAACTTGATATAAATGTTGTGGGCCTTTTTTCCCCATAAAACTAGGAATCTGATATCGATCGGTGGTCTATTTGATGTACATAATGTAATGCAATCTTCTTTTAAGTTTTAAGACTAGAAAAGCTCTGCAATTCCTTTGAGTGAGGGTGTCATCCATTGGGGACTATACAGCTAATTTACCTGGTCATTTCTGCTTCGGCCAGTGTGTAATTTCCCAGCTACAGTACCAATGATTTCTTTCAGTCGTCTCTCGTTGGCTGTATGGATGTCTTCGTCCCCAGCTTGGATTTGAAAAGTGCCACTCATCCACTCTTCAGAAACCTAGCCGACAGAGAGGAAAGAGATACATTATTTCCAGATAAAGAGATTTAGAGGAATAACCCATGGAATGATCTCAAACATTTAGTTCCATTTGCCAGGTTTGACTGTAATTGAAAGAATTCTTTTTGAGGTGAGTGGTGGTTGAAACTAGATATTCATAGAGACGTAAACTACTTTCTTCTAATGCAATGTGCTAAAATTACTTAGTTTTAATATTTTAACCATGTTCATACTCACTTCATAGTTACGCTAATGTTCTTAAACAACAAAGATTTCAACTTTGCAAAAACTTGAGCCTTCAATCCCAAACTGATCTGAGAGTATTGTATTACAGCTATTACAAATTAACAAGAGATAGTATGTTATCATGCCAATTCTGACTGGTAATCTTGATTTTCTTCATACATGTACATTATTTCATATGCTTTTCAACAATCCATTGCTTACTTTAATAGCTAAATAGTTCAGATTGTATAGACTAGATTGCTACAGTTTGATATTGTTAGGAGCATTTTAAGTAGTCAAGCTCTTTTCAATGAAACCACCAGGTCTTTTTTTACACAAAAATCAGGCACAACAAGTCAATTTTTACAGTAGGCACACTGGCACAATAGAGTAGAACTCTGTTATAAATGTATGACACAATGACAATTACAAGGCAGAACAATTTTTAGCTCACAACCAGTGCCAAAAAGTTTAACCTGAATATGGCCAAGGCAAATGTTTGAATTATGCAGTATATTTATTTTCAGGTGTTGGGTGAAGTTTATAGCCAGTATATATTACAGACTTTGTTCCAACATGTAATATCAAAAGATGTGATTTATTTCCTTTCCTTTGCAAGGGATTAAGGAGTTCAAAGCCGTGAATGAAGTAATCAAAGAAGCTGTGAATGAAGTAATCAAAGAAGCTGTGAATGAAGTAATCAAAGAAGGCGTAAAGTGACAATAACAATTATGTCATCATGTAACCAGTGTATTAACTATAGTATATATATTCAATGGTGCATGCACAAGTTTGTCAATGCACTATGCATGATTAGATTGATCAGATTGATTAGGTCATTCATTCTGTGTAATGTTCTGACATGCGATTAAGGTGATGTGTACAACTGCAATATGTGCTGGCATGTTGTGATCAGATTGATTAGGTCATTCATTCTGTGTGATGTTCTGACATGCGATTAAGGTGATGTGTACTGCAATATGTGCTGGCATGTTGTGTACCATGCTGTACAGTTCTGCACTGCTGCCAAGCGAACATGCCAGTTCAGATAACATGCTCATGTGCAGTAAGTACAGCAGGCCTGGCAGTGTGACATACTGTATATAGCCTTCTGTATTATCCAGCTCTACATTCAGTGTGTGCTGGCATGGTAATGTACAAGTACTGTATAGTTAATGTACTGCAGTCATGCCGGGTGGTGTGGTATATATAGCCTACTGTATGTATTACACATGCAGCTATGGGCTGTACTGCACAGTTAATGTACTGCAGACATACAGATCTGTGTAATACTAACCTACTGTACTATGTGATACCCAGCAGTATTCAGTACGTGCTGGCATGGTAATGTACAAGTACTGTATAGTTAATGTACTGCAGTCATGCCGGGTGGTGTGATATATATAGCCTACTGTATGTATTACACATGCAGCTGGTGCTTGTAATAGATATATACTTGGTGCTCCCTCTGCACACTGATACACTGTAATATGAAACTTACCTGTTGTTCATGTATGTGGCTTCTGCCTTTGTTACTCTTCCTCTTATGGCCTTGCCCTCCTAGAGAGTACATCATTAAATAAAGATACCATATCCATTGTACCATAAAAGAAGTGTTTTATCTTATTTGAATTCT
>KN883296.1:38950-55623 GCA_000934455.1 Apostichopus parvimensis | reverse complement strand
GAGAGTACATCATTAAATAAAGATACCATATCCATTGTACCATAAAAGAAGTGTTTTATCTTATTTGAATTCTCGGCTACTTCGGGTGCATCGATAACATTACATGGTAGCAGTGGTGGGGGTGACATCCCTATGTTCCGACGTCTGTATGTTCCGACGTCTCTATGTTCCGACGTCTCTATGTTCCGACGTCTCTATGTTCCGACGTCTCTATGTTCCGACAATTTTTTTGGACTCTAATTTTTTGTGACCAAAATTTGTTCGGACCCAATTTTTTGGGACCCAGTTTTCTTGGAAGACTCAATTGTTTTGGACCCCCATTTTTCGGAGCAAATTTTTTGGGGGACTTAATTTTTTGGACCCAATTTTTTTGGGGGACTTTTTGGACCCCCATTATCTAAGCCAATTTTTTGGGGGGACTTAATTTTTGGGACCCAATTTTTTGGGGGACTCAATTTTTTAGACCCCCATTTTTGGAGCAAATTTTTTTGGGGGACTCAATTGTTTTGGACCCAAATTTTTTGGGACCCAAATTTTTTCTGACCTGATTTGTTTGGGGGGACTCAATTTTTTTGGACGCACCAATTGTTTTCCAGGAAAAAAAAAATAAGGGCCCAAAGTTTGTTATGACCCAAATAGTGCTTGTCCAAAAAAATTGGGTCATAAAAATATTTTGGTCCAAAAAAAGTTTGGTCCGAAAAAATTTGGTCCGAAAACATGTTGGTCAAAAATGTTGGTCAAACAAAATTAGAGTCCAAGAAAATTGTCGGAACATAGAGACGTCGGAACATAGAGACGTCGGAACATAGAGATGTAACCGTGGTGGGATAGAGCTTCGTCCATCATAACTACATTTGCTAAAATTAACAGAACTCTTGACTGGCTCTCTAAGTTACACTGGGCGTCGAGGCGGTAACAGCAGTAACTGCACACCCAATTGTGATAATTGGACATTTACGAAGTACATACTGTACACCACCGGGTGCCAAAATGAAAACAAAAAATGTTCTTAAGGCCTTTCGGATATTGTTCCAATGCAAAGAAAATCATGTAAGAGAGCCCTTATACCATCTAGGTCCCCAATGAGGTCTGAACAGTCTTATGCTTCATTTTACTGACACTGAAACTTAAATCGGAGTACATTTGCATTGAGACAGTGCCTGTCTCTACCGTTGGTGAGAAGTTTTGTTATTAGCGGAGGCCATTGACTCCTTGCACCGCTAACGCTGCGTGGAGAAACAACGTTCAGATGCCGGAACCTATTTCTATGCTGAGATAAACAAGAGGGAAACTCCATAGCCTATGGAAAGGAAAACTTTCCTGCCGAGTCAGACAGACTGCCAGTGTTCGTGACGTCACCAGATAGTAACTGTTGGAGTTAACACACAGGTCTTAGAACAACAACAACCAGGATAAACAAGCGAAAAAAATACTGAGTGGTTCAGAAAAGATATCCTAACGTAATTAAATATCGAGAAACTGGCTTAAAAAGCCCTAGTATTTTCATATCTCAATGTTTAATCTTGTGTTAACATTTATGTGTTCTATACATTAGAGCATCGATGTAAAAGACAGTAAGCACACAAATTCTTCAGGCTCAAAACTATCAAGTAACTAAATATTCTGATGCAACAAATATTGAATAGTGTGAAACAGGCTAACTGTACTACTAGAGAAGAGAAACAGGCAGTTCTACTACTAGCTGCATGAGGCCAGCATAAGCCAACCAATAGCCAGAAGCAAAGGTGTTTGGTTACTTGCCTTATATTAATTTATTATTGCTAGTCAAACTATTTTTGGGCAAGTAGGTGTTGGAAATCTTTTTAAATGTGGGAATTAACAGGAATTACACCCCCTGTACTGGATTGAGCATCCAGTGACCTTCCAAGTGCTTTTCAAAATTTTAAGCATTATTGTGAACTGATCTTTTCAGGCCCATTAGCGGCAATGTCTGAAAAGGAAAAGGTTACATTCATTCTCTTGTGGCTTCGACAAATTGGCATTCAAATTTTCAAACCTTGGGATCTCCAGGATGAAAGGGAAGCCCAAAAAAGTGTTTGAGAAATTTACCAAACATTTTGAACCAAAAACAAATTTCCGACTGAATTGATACCATTTGTAAAGATAAAGGCAACAATCAACTGAGTCAACAGATGATTTTATCACCCAATGCAAAATTCAGGCCAAGAAATGTAAATACTCAACAGATACATTAAATGAGAAAGTGATAGAACAACTGATCATAGGGACAAAGCACAAAACTGTGCAAGACATTCTTCTAGCAAAGGACATTACCCTAACCTTAGATGGGGCCATAGACATAGCCCGCACATATGAGGCAACCATAACAGGGCCAAATCATGAAAGTGTGGAAAATGTGAGTTGCACCATACAGTAGGTGTAGCGACATGTGTCCTGCCCATAGAACCATGTGTAGAGCATGTGGCAAAACCCAATCATTGGGGAAAAGTCTGCAGTTCAAAGACAAACAATAAGCAGAGATCAAGGTCAAAATCCAGGAGACCTTTCAGACAAAAGGATTCACAAGGAAACCAGTGGTGTAACGATGAGCCTGGGGGCCCCGGCTCCTGGCTCAAAGGGGCCCCTATCAGGAGGTCCAAGCAAGGGCGTCCGCAGAAATGTTCACAAGGGGGTGGGGGAATGAGTAGGTAATGTAGGTGTAACACATTACTTGATACTATGTAAGCGGAGCGTACCACAATATTTTTTGCCAAAAAAACACTCCTAGATAGTCGGAAAGGACACTTCTCGAGCGCTCAAGTTGCATTTACACATTTTTATTTTGAGATCTCATGATTTAGGACTTTGACTTTCAATATAATTTCAGTAATGCATTATGGGTCCATATGCCCCTCCCTGCGGACGCCCATGGGTCCAATGTCTAAGAATTTATGCAGGATCAATGCAGTGGGTCTTGGTTTAGAACATTTGAATGGCCATTCAGCATTTACACATTGTTTCCAGCTGACAAATATGTTTTAATGCTAAAATACATCAAGAGAAATGACAGAACAATACTATCAACATAGCTATAAAAATTCTTTGTAACTATATACCATGGAATGAGGACTGAGGAATTTGACTTCTAGATACATCTCACAAGTTGTATTCAACACTCAGTCTTGCATCAGTTTTTCTTTCCCAGTAAAAACGGGCCCTCCCTATCCAAAGAGGTACCCTTTTCCTGTGCATCAGTATAGTGGGAGCCCCCTTTTGGTCTGGGCCCCCGGCTCAGCACGGTCCGAGCCCATAGGAGTTACGCTACTGGAGGAAACAATGATCAAAAGGATAGTAAATCCGTAAATCAAGTATCCCAAAATTCTGCACAAGTTAGCCCAGCTACCAACGACAGTTTACAGCTTAATTGACATATCAGAATTGATCTGAATGAATCACAAGACTGGTAGAGCTGAAGTGATAGTCAATCTTAATATTGAGATGCCAAATACAACAAATCAATGTAAGTTGAGAGCAAAAGTGGACACAGTTGCTGAGGGGAGCTTGTTACCATTACAAACATTTAGAGATATATTCCCAGAAAGGCTAGATTACAAGGGTTACCACCTGCCTGGTCTCACATTTGACCCCATAACCTCTTTAATATGAATTCATAAAGTCAGCACCAAAAAAGATAGGTCACACCTTTTCACTATAATACATCTAACTAATAGGTGTGACAAATATCCATCATTCAGTTGTTGAGTTATCGCTGACCCAACAAGTGTCACAGTCGCAAACACACACACACGAAAACTGTTGATAATTGTAGTCTCACTTTCTGTTTAACCTTTTAGTTCCTAGCTCTATTATATTTTTTAAGCAAACGTCACCCAGGAAAGAACCTGGGCACGAAAACCAAACTACCGAACGACTGATCCGCTCTCAACCCCAGTCCCCTTGCATCGGGACTGTGACTGTGTGATCATCGTCGGGTGTGCATCACCATTTCCCTCGAAAGGGAACAGAAACAACACATGATCTTAGCCAAAAGGACGAGAAGCTCTATTATATATTGTAACGCTGTTACTGTAAAGTTGTGGAGCAATGGGAGTTCTGTGTGGAACCATTGTGGTAGCTTTAAACCCCCTTGGAATTATATAGGGATTATCTCTCCATGCATTAAGTAAACCAGTTGTAATTGTTGGCAGATTATGGCTTTTGAGGCTGCTCCTGTTGATCGGCATGTGGTATCAGTCTTATCCTGGGAATGTGTTGTCATACATGTGATATTTTCTAGGGATACTCATGTGATCACATTCATCTCTGTAAATGAGTACAATTGGTTAGGGATGGTAGGAATGCACTGTAGTACTTGTGTATTATGTTGAGCTAAGTTGTTGGGTAAAGTTCATCATTTGTATACATGTGGTATTTCCATGTATTGTTAAGGGATTTATATAAAAGGCATTACCTGGGAGGGACTGGACAGTCTACTCTAGTTGCTGTTGGAAGAAACATTCTTGATGGTAGGCTTCAGGGCCATGTAGTCTCAAGTTTGTACAACACATCCAGTACAACACACTCAACCTTACTGTAAGAAGTTTTCTTTTCAATATATCTGTGTTAAATGTACAATCATTTCTCTGGAATTATGTTGTGTTCATCTTCATCATCTGGCCAATTACAATACTACATCTTAGGCCAAGAACCATGAGTCGGCTGGCCGGCTCTACGCACAGAGGAAAGTGTTAAAATATGTAGTAAGAAGGAATGTAGTTTGTGGATCAGTTAAGTGTCTTTTGTTACAGCTCTGCTTCAGACTATTGTTTGGTTAATCAGGTTGTATTGTTGTTAGTGTGTTACCTTTAAGTAAGCTTGTTTTCTGTATATGTACTGGGTACAGTTTTCCCTCAGTCTATGTTATACTCTTGTAGAGAGAACTACAGTAGTTGTGTGCAGCAACAGGCTGTAATATACTCAGCTGTCTCATGCATCCATTCTCTAGCTCTCTCTAACACAAACATGCCAACCTGACTGCATACTGTAGGTTCCTTTGCTTCTAGCACGGAACCAAAATGGAGGAATAAAATATTTTAATCCAGTTACATTTGCTTTCAAGATTAAAATCTCTCTATTTTGCCCCCAAATGTGAAACCATGATACAAGTTACATATATTGTACAATACATACAGTAGGTGTACTGCAGTTAACTGCACCTTGATTGCTCTTATCTGCGAGTGTTGCTCTTTATGACTTTGCCAGACAAACATAATGGAAGATTTCAGACTCTTGTGGTCAGGTACTCCCAGGTTCTGAAATTACTACCTGCAGGTGCAAAAGCTGGTGCAAAACTCAGTAAGTTGTTTTGATACAATAATTCATGTGGTATCGCACAGCAAACGGTTAAATTGCTATTTATAGTACAATCACAAAGATGTATAGATCTAGCACTTTTGGTACACAGGAACCAGTATTCATAAAAGAAGAAATTCAGAGCTTTCCAAACCACTACATAAACTTGATTCTTCACTGACATATATACATACCAGGGCAACTTCTTAATGGTGAATCCAAGACAACAATATCTGGACTTTGTCAGGTGGACGACTAGTTCTTGCCATCTCATTCAGATTACATTGTAACTAAATATCTCCAAATATAGCTAAAATAATAGTTTGGTTTCACCCACCATCAATTTGAAGATACTGAAATAAACAAATATAATGGTATGCGTATGTGATCCACCTTAAGGTGAAAAAACTGGCCCAGAACTGTTGTTCTATTCACCAAACCTACTTACTGTACACATCTCTTCTACTGTATTTCGGACAACCAACTTTACTGTTACGACAACCAAAAATGAAGACATGGTTGTCCGAGGGACAACCACAATTTAAGTCCTGTAAAATTTGCCCTGCAGACATATTGTACGGTCTTTGATTCCTTACCTTGTCCAGACCCTCCAAGATTGAGTGCATTTCACATGTGGCTAGGATACCAACTCTATGCAAAGCTTTAGAGTATGCTTTACTGCCTTCCAAATCGGCTCTCCACATACGTTTATCAAAAGATATAGAAGCATTGAACTTCTCCATCAAAGGATCAGTAGCTCCAGAAAATCGGCCACCCCACAATTTTCCTGATTTCTGAATCAAAACAAGAAATCAAAAGGAACCAAATTTAAAGTCAAATCAATATTCATCTCAAATAAATTTATAGACAAGTTGTACAATTCAGTTGGCCAACCAAAACAGCAAAGTGTAGGTTCTAGGGTGAATGTAGTTGCCCTCTAATTAGGAAACTGTTCCTTGTACAAAACTGAGAGGATAGTTTGCATAGTATGATAAACCGAGTATGCTTTTGCCTCGCTTATGATTCATGAGTCCTTGAAACACATATATCTGGCAAAAAAGTTAAATGTTAAAGTTAAATGGTTGGTTTCAAAAATGATAGCACATGCTGTAGTGCAGTACTGTATGTACGTAACTCATGGGCGTCAATCCTGGGGGGACGGGGGACACGTCCCCCCCACATTTCGATGGGTGGGGGGACACACTATCAATTGTCCCCCCCACACATTTGGATAAAGAGTAGTGTCGTGGCTCTATTTGGTTAGGGCTAACACATATCAGGATTCATATCATCGAATATATTAGAAGTTCAGTTCTATGAAAAGTGACCGAGATTTTTCACATCGGTAGACCTGCAACTTTGTCTGTTTGTCGCGACGAGCGAAACTTGAGATTGAAACCTCAAGCTGTGTGCGGATAACGGTGCGGTCAGAGCCTACAACTAGTGCAAGAAGTCTGCCCTCTATTCGAAGAAGCGCGAAAATGGAACTTCCGACGAGTGTTGCAACCTGTAAATGACCGTGTGACCACGTTATCACTTCCACAGAATATGATATTAGAAAGGTAGGTAATTTTAAGTATTATCTGCTGTTATCTGTAAGATTCTTGTAAATAGGCCTTGAATTCTTAGGCGCTATTGTGGGTACTGAATAGGTATTGTGTTATTCGACGCGACTGTAACAACAAACATGGTACAGCATGAAACAGTGAGCCATGTCTGATCGGTCTGCTTTCTAAGTAGCATACCTGTTCCCCGAACATTCAGTCCCTCATAATCGTAGGTCATATTGAACCTAAGCCCGGACTGTCTGAGAGTTAGCGAACACAATGCATTTCAGTACATTCAAGAAAGGTCTTCGAGAAAGGTTTTTATAATGTAATTTATGGAGTCCTTACAAGAGCGGGACCCTAACCCTAAACCCATCTGTCCAACCCGGTGGCTAACGCACTCAGCTTCTATTAGAGCCTTTCTGGGCAATTACAAAGATGTCATAGAAGCATTAGGTACAGCATCAGCCGAGTTCGGCACCAACGTAGCATCCAGAGCCACAGGAATGATGAAGTGTGTCTCATCTGTCAGTTGCATTCTCGGATTGCTGGCTGCTCTGCCAATCATCCAATGCCTCGAGAAATTCAACCGGGCCCTGCAAAGTTCCAAAGTAACCATATCAGGTATGATCGAATCCGCAGGAGTAGTGGGAAGGGACTTCAGCGGCTTCGTTCTGAGGAATGTTTCAAGAGTATTTTCGACGACGCACACAAGAAGGCAGCGAAATGGCACCTGGACCCTCTAGAAATACGCCAGGGGAGAATCCCTGCAAGGTACGCTGGTGATGGCGAGCAACTTGTGCAGTCCACTGAAGAGAATGTCCGCAGTGAGTATTACAAGGTACTCGACAGCACTGCTACCAATCTAGGTCATTACTTCACGTCTATGGATATAGACACACAGAACAAGTTGGCGTCAATGTTGCTGAATGAAGAATTCCACCCAGATCTCGTGAGTTGATACACTGAGCTCTCCGACAATCTTAAGCTTAGTCTGCCTTTCTTTCGAGGCCAGTTCCAGTCGTCGTCGTCGGTTGAAGGGTATAGACAAATATTCAAGTCGATGAATCCAGCGGTACAGGCTATGTTTGGTGAAGTCGAAGCTCTCTTGCATTTGCTCCTAGTCTTCCCCGCCAGTTCCACGGAAGCCGAGAGATCTTTTAGTGCTTTGAGGCGTTTGAAGACATGGCTACGGAGCACCATGACTCAACAGAGGCTGAACCATGTGATGGTGTGCCATATTCACCGTGAACGTCTAGCCCAGTTGAAGCCTGAGGAGTTAGCAGAGAAGTTCGTTGGTTCCTCGGATTACAGAGGCCACATCTTCAGGCGATTCCAGTAGAAAACTACAGCGCTCCGTCATTATCATAAGAGACTGCACTTCATAGCTAGAGCCAAAGCCTGTACATATTTGTTGTTTAGTTGTAGATGGTGTTTCAAAGACGGTGCCCGTTCCCTAAAATTGGGAAAATGAAATATGGAGCATATTCCATGGCAGCGCATCCCATGTGAACTTGTTGTTGAGTGATACCGGAGTTAACTCCACAGTGAGAACACTGGGTACACAGTGGACCTTACACAGTACGCTCCGACCAGAATTCACCCGATTACCAGATGCGGATCCACCTAGCAACCGAGGTAACTTGCGTGAGGACTCCAACGAACAACCACTGATTTATTTTGATGCCTTCATCACTACTGTAGCCACCCCTACCATGCGACCTATTCTAAGTCTGACAATACATGCGCATGTGTGAGGTCCTGAAAATATAATTAAAGTGGTTTGTCTTGCCATCCTTGTTTCAAATTTCATAGAAATGTATTCTCATAGACCTAGCAAAACATTTAAACTGACACAGTCCCATTGGAAGTGTGTCACGGGTGGCATTACAAGTCATTGGTGGTTTAACATGCTGGTGTATGACGACTTTTGGCCAAATTTGCGCGTGCTATACAAACTCGGATCTGGACTGTGCCAAATTAGTTAGTTCTTTAAATTATTAATAATGGCGTATGAGGAAATGCACCATTTTGTGGTATGACCCCCAGGACGGCAAGTCGAAAAACTCACATGCAGTCACGGCGGATAGCTTCCTTCGCCTATATGTCCGGGGACATTTTGGGACATCGTTCCTATAGGCCTAATATATCTGAGGCCCTGGGGTCATTCCTTGACCCACTTGGTGCAATTAAATGTGCCCATTTCGAAGTAAATTTATTCACAAATTGTTAGTTGTCATGGGTTCGAACAAATGAGTGGTATTCTATCCTGAAACATAGGGCAAAATGGGGCTGGGGTTTCCAGTTCGCCGCATCATTTGTCACCTTGCCCTGGGTTCTAATGTTCATGTCAATTGGAATCACTAATAAAAGAAATAATCCAAAAATGAAGGCCGCATGAACTTTATTGCAGATTTCCTGAGTGATGAATTTGCAATTTACTCCCGAAATCACGCAACTAGATGGCTGCTATCCAGCATGGCAAGTGCCATCTCCAGCGATATGGCAGGTATTGAAATCTGAAATTTTCTTGGTACGCTGCCGCTAACCGATGGTGGCGCTCTGATTTGATAGTACTTACGGCCGGAATTTACTCGAATCGATTACGTCCCCCCCACGTTTCTTATCGGATTGACGCCCCTGACGTAACTTACAGTATGGCTGCATATTCTGATAAAGATTCAAAGTGCACATTTTATACCTTTTTTTGCTGATAAGTGAAATATGACAAATTGATATATGCATATGTTATAAAGGATAGTCTAAGTGAAAATATATTTTGAGTAATATATGAGAAACATATTGTAAACATCCTGGTGATATCAGAGAAACATATTGTAAACATCCTGGTGCTATTTAAAAGAGAAACATATTATAAAGATCCTGGTGATAGAAGAGAAACATATATATTAGGCAAACCCAATCGAGTACGGACTACGTGCAGTCACGGTTCTATTCTATATAGACTTAGGCTACACAACTTGTATCGCACACATAGAGTATGTGGTAAAATTTTGCATTCATGACCACGTATTGACTATACTGTACAGTAAGTTTAGTAACAACTCCTAAATGAATTTGTGGTGGAAATGCCTTGGGCCTGACTCATTGACGGGTTCTTTTGGTATAACACTGATACCAATAGATAAAATTTTCTTACATTTGATGTGAAAACCAAATGGTTTTAATCAGTTTCTAGTTTATTGCAGTCCCTTTTATGAAGCATTGAAAAACAAAATTTAGGTTGACGGAAAATTGCCTGAAATTAACAGTTTTCACTTATTTCGTTTCTTCATTAACAAAATGAAATTCTAGTGTATCTTAACCATTTTTGATAGTTCAGATAATATATTTATGCCTAAGCATTGATATAACAGCTCCTGAAAATCATCATTTCTAGCTCATTAGACTAGTAGTATTTAATACCCTATATATATGACTCTATGAGTATGACCTCACGAAGGCAATTTTCCAGCCGCTGCGGACTAACTGAGCACTACTTTGGTATGTTTAAACAGGAAGTGCCCTGACCCCATAGTTTTTAAATGTTAACCAAACCCTTGTCCATTTATTTATCATCAAATTTGATATCATAATTCATATGGCTATAAAACTGAACAGGTACCACTCACTTAGCCTTACAAATTTGTGTACCGAAACTTCATGAGCCTGGCTTTCGGTTGGCACTAGGTCATCTGATGCAATTTAGTAACTTAGGCTACTGTAAATATAATGCCAGTATTGTTATGTACAGGTAGGCTAGTGGAATAATGTAAGGTGTTCAGGTGAGTCTTACTTTAGGACTAGGCCTATTTTTAACGCGGCATATGTCCGCAATGAAAGTTAGACTGAAAAAATCTCACCTCCATCTGCGACATCTTGAAAAGCTACTGTATATTGTTCGTGATAGTGTAGTGGTTCTTCCAGTGTATGGAACGCAAAAAAGGCAAAATAAAAAATTGGGTCATGTGCCGACGCTAATCAAATAAGCCCAGCATCATAACAGTTTGATCCTGCCTCTAGCAAAGATCAACACCAGAGAAGAAGTGACTCTCTACAAAAAATGAAAGGGAAGTAGATGTACATGAGGAAGGACGCCATTACTCGTCTGTTAGGTAAAACCATAGAAATGGAAGTAGTTCAATTTCTTTGGGTAAAACGCTGGCAAGTTGCAATAGACATGTAATAGAGGAAAACCCGACCGAAGATGAATCTTTTTCGGTAAATTACAACTACAACCTAACCAAACACTAAATAGTTCTTTCTACATTGAATCCAGTTTCTAATAAAAAAAATAAAAAAATAATGTACAAATGTGTCTTTGGAGGGGCCCATAATTCTTTTGAAAGAAGTACGAAATGTTTGTCATCATTTTGCACTACTATGTAGAGTGTCAATCGGGCCGAAAAAAAATCGTTGAAGCCGGGATCGTTGAAGCCGACTACCACGTATAAGGGGCGGCTGGTCATTATGATCGTCATCGTTATCGTCATCGTTATCGTCATCGTCGTCATCATTTAACTTTTCTCCCGTTAGCATTCATACTGCAGTAGAATGTTTCATCAACTTCATTTATATACCTTACCAATTGCGAGCAGGCATATTTCCAAGACAGAGAAGTCTCAGAAATACTCTGCCATTTCCGGGAGCATCTTCACCTTGAACCTACAAGGACTCTGAGATATATTCCACAGAGTGAAACAAGAGGGCAACCGATCCATGGAGTTGCAGATCCCATCTCCTTCAAAACGTATCTTGACATCCTAAGTTCGCTAAAGGATATGCCATTTATTCACACAGTATAGTTTGAACTTGAACGGACGTACTGTGTTCGAGTTCGGGATAAACTTTTTCGCACAAGTTCAACGGTCAAGGAGAAGATCCCGACACAATTTTCGGACAATTTACCAGCACAAATGACTTTTGATTTCAATCGACCTTTGACTTTTTTTGCTCACTCACACACTTCCTCACATTTCTGATGTGGGGTGAAGTAAATATATCCTTTATTGTGTGTATTCCTGTGCTGGGATTTTCTGTGGTTTGGCTTTCCATGGGGCTTGTGCCTTTCGTGGCCCTTTAACCTGTAAAGTTATGTTATGTTACGATATGCTATCTCCATATAATATTACATGTAGGGAGATGACATCAGATTAGTTCGTTATTGAGATATGTATCACTGTGCTGCAAAATCGCTAGCAGAGTCAAAAAAAGGGTTATCCCTAGCCAGGCTAGCCCTAACCGGCCTACTGAGAGGAAGGGAAAGCGAAGTGCCATTCCCAGCATTTCATTTCCAAAGGATCTATAGTACCTCAACTCTGTCAAATAGGAAGAGCTCTTTCTCTACACCTATGACATGAAAATGAAGACTTTGACGGAAACCACCTTTAGATCGCTACTGAAAGTTGGGTAGGGTGTCCAGATTCTGTTGAAAGATTCAAACCGATACACGTACATCTGCTATGGGTCGCACAAATAACACCCAAGGTCACTACACATCCTTCTGCGTTGAGTAACCTTGACAAAAATGCTAATATATCTGGTAACATACCACCTGAGTTGGGAAGAATGACGTCAGTCGAATTTTTGGCCCTTGGGGGTCCCCTCCCTGTTCTCTCCTGGAGAACCTTTCTTTAGGCTTCGGATGATCCAGGATCAAGGAGGATACAGAAAGAGCTTTATGCTGGTTTATTCGTTTCTCGTGATAACATGAAGTCCACCAACTGGGTGGGGCATAACATGGGTGATACCAGTTTATGTAAGCAGAGCTCCCAACTGACCCGCATTTCGCGGGTTGGACCCGCATTCTAACACCCAAACCCGCTGACCCGCGCAAGCGTCCGAAAAACCCGCATTGTAATTTTCAAGTATACATAAAAAAAAAAATTGCATCAAATTTTGACTTAGCAACCATCATTTCTTTAGCATTAAGCATAATAGAGTATAAAACCTCCTTTACAGCATCATTTGAACCTCAAATTAGCCTATATTTCTTTTCATTGGGGCGAGCAGCGAACATTTTCATGCACGGGAAAGAATGAATTATCACCTACTATTCAATTTATTGATGTTACACACAAAAAAATGCATATTTCTCAGAAAATTTTGGGTGAAAAAAGCCTTTCTAAGTGCCACCAGTTTACATGTAGGCATCACCAGGATTCCAAAAAAATTCAAGGGGGACGCCCCCTCCCCTTATACCCCTCCCCCAGGACGGCGATTCGTGGCATGGACCAGCATTTGCCTTCTCAAGAGTTGGGAGCTATGTGTTAGGGTTAAAGATACTACATTCCTCCCCCTTAGATAATGACCTATCAGAAAATGAACTTGAACGAGTAACAACCTGTGTAATTGGTAGGTTATTACTCTCGCATTCAGAGACATTTGGTTTGTGAGAGACATCTGGTATTAGGTGATCCGCATGAACAAATCTGCGATTATTACCTGGTACCCTCACAAGATAAGTGTTTGGCTCCTTGATCTGAACAAAGGTCCCTGGGAGCCATCTTTCCTTCCCTCCCCGCATGTTTTTCACCCGGACTGGTTGAATCAAGTCAAAACCCCGCATCCTTGGGGCAACTCTGTCACGTTGCACTTTGTTTTAACCTGTTGCCTTTCGACATTAGATTTAAGGCTGGGCTTAACCATTAAGAGAGAGTCTTGTTCTGGGGCCCCGCCCTAGGAAATTTCGGCAGGGGTTTGCCCGTTGTGGAATGGGGAATATTACGGTAATGAAACAGTACATTAGCAACCTTATGTTGTAGAGACATATTTTCGTCACATTTACTAAACATTCCTTTAAAGGTCTGGACATGTTTTTCAGCTAGCCCATTACTAGCTGGATGGTAGGGAGGACACAAGGTGTAGTGAATTTGATTTTCATTCAAAAATGTCTTAAATCCTGGAGAGCTAAACTGTGGCCCATTGTCTGATACCACCTGTTTTGGAAGACCAAACCTTGCCAGTAACGACCTCATAACTGTAATAGTTGCAGTAGCAATTAATGGTACTCCTCAGGAAGGCACTTGGAGTGACTATCCATAACTAGCAAAATTGCTGAACACTGATTTCGGCGAAATCAAGGTGTATTCGTTGCCAAGGCTCAGTTGCCCAGGGCCAGAGCAACAATGGAACCACCGGAGGTTTATTTTGGGTGCTGATGCACTCCGAACACATACGTACTGTATCTCAGGGACGTAGCCAGGGGGGAGCAGGGGGAGCGACTGCTCCCCCCTTTCAGTGTCGAAAAAAAATGTTTAAAAACTGTCGTTTTTTTAGCGTGGTATTTTGTCAGTGCTCTTTTGATCGTGAATACTCGTCAGCTCCGTTAACTCGATTATAATCGTTGTAACATTCACGCCTACTGATTCAACTACTTAGCCTACTTAGTTTGGCAGATGCAATTAGCTAAATTTAGCATATAGCCTATTACAAGCCTACAGTTGGCGACTGCGTAATAAAATACATATTGCCTACGTAACCGCACTCTATGGAATGCCACGAACCGTATGCACAACAACGTCGACATCCTTTCTATGATTCGTCTATAAGTTGCACGAACAGCATGTTATGAAGCTAAGCTATAGCAATCGTACGTGATACGCACTTCCTATATACACTGCGATAACGATATTTGTTTTTAGACTACTGCATATCTGGCTATATTAAAAAATATGAAAGTTTATATTGTCCATCAGTTAAGTTCGTCAAATGTATTAAAGTCCAGACATTGGACAATAAACAAGAATCATCCTACTGGAAAATTGTAAAAGAGCACTATATGTTTGTCTTTCTGATATATTACGTAAAAGAACATGTAAAAGAATTCAAACAGGAAACCAAATCTACTGATAATATGATATCATATGATCAGGGGCAAGGGCGTAGGAACCGGGGGTGCTGGGGGGGGGCGCCAGCCCCCCAGTGAAAAATATGGGGGGCGGAAGTATCATTCCGCCCCCCCCCGCTCCGCAAGTCAGAAAACCCCTTTTTCATTTCCAAATGAGATAAAAATCTCACTTGGAGCACCAAATTGCATCTAAGGCTAGGTGAAAATGCAAAATTATTTACAAAATGGAGTGGGTGTTGAAGTGTGCTATATTGCACCAAATTGCATCTGAGGCCACCTGGAAATGCAAAAAAAATCCCTCCCCTTAGACCCCTCCCCCAGGCCGGCCATCAGTCTTCAGCCCCCCACTCAAAAGTAACTTCCTACGCCACTGATCAGGGGCGTAGCCAGTATGTAGCACTGTAGGCCCGGGCCTACACTTTTTTATGGCCAAGTTACCTTTTTTTAAAAACACCCATAATTCAAATCCATAAGCTTGCTGGACGAGTTTAAGAGTCTAGACAGGAAAAACTATTGAAATGAACGTAGCAAGAATATGGCTAAATTAGGTGACCTATTCTTCTGTCATCTAGGCTGTCATTTCTATCGCGTGCCGTTTCATTCAACACTCTACCCGCCGAAAAAGACTAGATTCCGATCTTGTCAGTTTTTTAACATCTAGTTAAGAACCCGTTTACGCAAATAATATTTCAGTTGAGAAAACAGTTGAGAAATTTGCATCAGATGGCAATCGTCGGATAGCTCTCGCCTTCTCTTATTAGGCTAACTTAAACATTTACTAGCTACAGTTGTATCAAAGACAATAACTGGCTATAGTTGTATCAAAGACATTTCTGGCCTTTCTTTGTATCTACAAGTATCAGAAGTTGAAAAGTAAGACTACTCTGTACATGTACCTTGCTAATTTTAAATACATTATACGTACTGTTTTAACTCGTTTGTTTTTGGGGTTTAAAAGTGATATTGAATGAGGTGTCTCAAGTTAGCAAGAGGCCAGGGAACCAGAATGAACACTCGGGAAGGGCCGTTTCCGGACATCTGGGGGGTTTGTAAAGCCAAAAACTTTCTTGTACGCTCCGCGCCAACCGATGGTGGCGCTCCGCTCAGATAGTCGTGCCTACAACTTTGAAAATCCATATCAATCGCAAACAAGTGCTCCCCCTTTCAAATTCCTGGCTACGTCGCTGCTGTATCTTCTATACCTTTGTTTAGGCCTGGCCACCAAACATAGCGAGCGAGCAAGAGCCTTCATGCGTGACATTCCAGGATGGCACTCATGAAGCTCCATAAGCATGTGTTGCTGAAGTTTGGTCGGAATTATGAGTCTGAGACCCCAGACCAAACAGTTAACCATCTTTCAAACTCAGCTCATGTCTGCGCCTAAAATAAGGCTGAATTGATTCATTATCACCATGGCGTGGCCAGCCAGCCAAAGTATAATCATACACTTTTGTTAGAATTTCATCCTTGCTAGTGCACTTTGCTATTGCAGTCACAGTGAAAGGCAATGCGTCTACCAACGAAGTATTATAAGCTGACTCCGTGTTGGCATCCACCACGCTTGGTAAAGGCAATCGACTTAGCAAGTCCGCATTTGCAGTTTTAGCTGAAGAGCGATATTCAATATCATAATCACATCTTGCTAACAGCAAAGCCCAATGCTGCATTCTAGCAGCTGCAAGGGATGGGATCATGGTACCCAGGATTTTGGCCCAAATATGCGTGTTAGAGGCTGGTGATCAGTTACCATAGTGAATTTTGTTCCATATAAATACAGATGAAAATCCTGCACACCATATACTATAGCTAAAGCTTCCTTATCTATCTGCGCATCATTTTTCCCGCAGATCTTGTTAAGGTTCGTCAGGCAAATATGCCACTGGTTTCTCCGAACCGCCCGCTAGCCTATGGCTTAATACTCTCGCGCACAAAGAAACACAACAAGACTATATATAGCCTATATA
>KN883295.1:159613-193479 GCA_000934455.1 Apostichopus parvimensis | reverse complement strand
CCTTATAAATGTCACTTTATTTCAACCCAGAATGCTGGAACAACTCCGAATTTAGCCCAAAATCATTGTTCAACTTGTTTTATACCATCGACCGGACGATGGAGGTAGTACCTTCTTGAAAACGGAACATGTGCAATTCGAAAGATGAAAGGTTTTTACTCACGTTTCGTTTTTATTTTTCAAGCCGAGGCAAAGAAATTTCCGAATTTCATCCCCATCGTGAGTCCGACATCGTCGCAAACAGATATTTAATGAATATTCAACTTCTTTTCTTCAAAGTTTTGGTTGAAGCAATTCGATTGCTGCTTTATGAATATGTATTAAAACGGATTTTCAGACGATATCCAGGCTGCGGTGTACTGAAATGTAGTGATGGGCTAAGCTCCCACAATGCATTTCACCGCTTTTGCCAAGTGTTTAATGATTGCGAAATAACGGTCAAAAGTCGCAGTCTGATTTCTGACTGTAGAAGTTTACAGAGGGAATTTAAGGGATATAATAACATGAGGGCTTATCAAGTTATCCTTATATTTTGAAGGTACCCGGCATTATTCTAGGAAAATATACAAAGAATATCTAAATGTACTAATAATTAACAAACGTTTGACTTCATTTTAATGTTCTGTATACAATTTATCAAAATGACAAATATCAACAAAACACATATTTTGATCATCAGGTAACATGTTGTCCCTTTAGGATGATAGGCACATGCAGATTAATTCCAGCTAATTATCAATTGTTCTGTTTTTGATGATAACAGCACATTATCTGAAGCATTTGGAGAAAAAAAAAATTAATCTCCTCTGATCCAATAGGAAAATTTTTGCAGTTTTCAATGCAATATTATAATTATTTATATACACCTTTAAGAAGTATCCTGCCATCTTGAAAACAATGAAGACAGATGTAAGTCAGGAATAATGACCTCGAGGAGAGATCATATCTGGTGGTAGGTGGAAAGGGGGCTCAGACAGACAAGTGCATCCTCTATGGTTGAAGGGCATTGACCCAGTATCATGTAACACCAGAAATCAAAATACAAGGGGTATAGAATTTAATTTCTGGGAAAAACACAGGTGTGTCTGCATCACTAGACTGTCTACCTTTTGTTTGAGGTAATTATTAGAGCTTGATACAAGCAAATCAATATATTCTATCCTAGTAAAAACTGGAAGCTAGGTTTTGACCTAGGTTTGCAGCTTCAAGAATTTCTCTAGCAGCATGCCCAATGACCACAGTATCAGACCAGAAGACATTTTGTTTTTCAACTAGACACCTACTGTTACTTCAACATGTTCATTGTTCAACATAACCAGCCTGCTAGCCCTGATGTTGTTTGAGTATGAAGTGCCACTTTACATATTTACAGCACATGTTAAGACTACACTTAACTTCCTGTTATCTATCGTGTCTGTCAGATTAGTACTCAAGTCACGTTAACAAGATTTCTCGACCCATCTACGGAAACAATAATATCCAGCTAAAAACCTTGTCAGATTGCAAGGGCATTTTCTTTTCCTTAAACCGACAAATGATCGAAGCAAATCTTAAATGTTGTTAATAATCTTTTGCGATCTTAATTCTGGCAATCTATGAGATGACCAGAGCCAATGACCTGCTGAAATCTCGGTTCTAATCGCTGGAAAAAGTAAGACGGTAGTTGTGTGACAGGAAGCAGGATAATACAGGTGTGAAATTACAGCCAAACTGACAGAATAGTATTACAAGGATTGGGAGACCAAACCAGTTCCAGTAATAGGTAAATGAACGTGCTTTTTGGCCTGTAAAAGAGGAACTTTTCCTTAGAATCCTGGTGATTTTTTTGTTTTATTCCTTTCTTGCATAATTTTTTGGAGATATGTAACTTTATACCACTCCTACAAAAAGTGAACTTGGAGAAAGCAGAAGTGACTTCATTAATACACACTTACAAAATGTGAACCTACTATGACCTCGGAAATTCCCAAGATACCACCATTCATCACATATATGATATGATAATTTTATCACAATACACTCATAAGGTTATCTTGGAGGGTGGGGGGAGGTGGGGATGGGGGAGGTTTGGGAGGCTATACGGTATAGCTAAGCTTTCTCAATGAAAACACACTACTTTGGCTACAGACCATTTAAGATGTTTCCTATTACTTGTACATCAACTTTTGCAACAACAATTTGTAAGATACACAGGCTATACCGGCTACTACAAGTCCGAGCGCTTAATCTGGACAGGATGTCCATAGCCGCAAATTATCATTCTTCAAGAACGTATTTTCCTAGACTTACTGGATATTATTTGTCCGTAACGATATCTCCAGGTCTCTCAAGTTCTGGGTCGACGAGTCCTGCATCTTCTTACGCTGTCTCTGTGAGAGTGGGAGAAGGATATGTCTCATTTGTAAACAAAGCCAAACAACTGGACCATGTTAATTTCATATGCTAATGATGCTATGATATCTCCTTTTATTATTTTGGAATGTTTCATTTAGTTTCCTTGGACGATGAGTGCTAAAAATGACCACAACCGGTTTGCCTTCCTCAAATACAGTAACTGTATCAGGATTGGTTGTTCCTTTAAAAAACATTAGCTACTTATATAAAGTAAGTAAACAAAGTTGGTTTTCTTTGATAAATGGAAATAGTTGGCATCTAATTTTGTTCTTTAGAGTTGACTTTTGTACTGACAATTATACCACAGCTTGGTAGTGCCATACAAGGAGGTTAACAGAGAGATAATGTTCCCATAATGGCCTCCAAACTTACTGGTTTGGGGTCCTTAAGAATGGCAAGTAAATGATGAATGAAGTAAATATTTTGATGTCAGACTAACCATGGAGGTGTGTTACCTCCATGGACTAACTTACAGGGTAATTACAGGGGAATTAAAGGGTAATTTTTTTCAGTGGACGGTTCCTTTCCTTACGAGCTGGAAAGCACTTTATCCAAAAATCAAATGCCGCATGACGTGCTAACTTGCATATTGTAGTTCTTGCCAAATGCTATCAATCCCGATGAAATTTCCGTCTTTCCAGTTAAAGTAACGGATGTAATTTCACAGGAAAACTTATCCTTATTTTAAACTGTTCTATACGGTTTGGGCAAGATTGTCACAAACATATACAACAAAGTGTCTGTCGATTCTCCATAATTCGATCTTTCACCTGTTGAAGAAGATGCTGCTGAGAAACGGTTTATGCAAATTAATTGAGCGTAGATTATGCAATGAGGTCACACACGTAGGGAATCCATCTTTGACAATGTATAATTGATCTTTTTTACTCCTTTTTCTTCTTGTTTTTCCTTCTTCAAATTAAGAGCCAAAACTAAAACTATCAACGGCTAACCTTGTGTATGACAAGAAAACTACCAAACATGCTTAATAAAGAGCAACAAACTCTCCATCACACCGTCAATGATGCATTTTTTCCAGTTGGAAAAATTAGGCTAATGAAATAGATTCTTTACCAACTACCTTTTGTTTTTCACTTTTTATTATTTTTTTATTTTTTTCTTCTGGGAAATGTGTGAGTCTGAAATGTAGCAGAGACTACAACAAAATTATGAAAGCTTTCAATGAAGAGAGGCGTAAACAATCAGCTTGTTACAGAACAACAACAAAAAGATGGTAAAAATTAGGTCATGGTTTTGATTTTTGATCATTTTTTTATCAACATTTTTTGGTGGAGCTGATAATTTTCTCTGCAAAGACGATGAATTACTTCATTGCGAAAATTTTAAGGACATTAAAGGTAAAATTTTCTGTCAAACTCATTTTATTGATTTTCATATGGAAGTACATTACCAACCAATAACATATCGACAAAGAGTAAAACATTTATACTTCTTTCATCCATGATGACGTTTTTATCTTAACGAGAAAAGGGACGTTCCTCCAGGTGATAGAATGAAGAAGGTGGAAGCAATAGAGCAGAAGTTGTCCATCATCAGAACACTGTACACAATGGTTAATACCGGATCACTCTACGCATTGCAGGGGAAGATTGTGATACGACACAGGTTTAAGTGAGAAGCAACACATATTTAAGATTCAATCATAAGGTAACGAGTTCGAGTCACTCCAAGAATAATGTATGTCGTCTAGTTACAGAGTTGTTGACAATTGACAATTCATAATCATGGACGTTAAATATGAATCTAAGAGACTGACTTCGTTCAGCTTGCGGCTTTGATAAGCCAATGAGGCTTCTTGGCGTGTTCCTGCTTGCAGGAGGATCTGAAATACAAACATACAAGATCTGTTCAACAACTTACTTTGGATGAGTTTCCTGGTTCCATAATCTTCTTGATTTTGGAGATGTAGACGCTTGGAGCAGCTTTGGCATGGACTAGCTCCTGTAGGAAAGACAAAATCAGAGTCGCTGCTAGAAGAAGGTAATATACGGGGGAAGGATGCCCCCCCTCCCCCCCCAAAAAAAAATACCAAATCTCCTTTAATAGTTCCCTGAGCAAAATTATTGTCAGCAAATTAAAGATGCAACTTTATTTTGCCCAGCAATAATTCAACAGAATTCAAATCAATCATATACGTGCGGAGAAGAATTTAGGTTTAAAGATATTTTTTGGTACCCAACTTTCAGTGTCTTCAGTACTGTTCTTCATCCCCGATTGAAAATGGAATTTTTCTAAACTAATATGCGAAACCAGACTTGTAATAAGTTCACACCCATACTCCTACTCTGGGATATTCATCGGTATTGCACTGACCTCACTGGGTTTGTATTCAAGTCTCGCAAATTAAATTGTACTTTATACCGAGGTAAATTTTACTTGTACTCAACGCTTCAAGTCTTGTAAATTATATTGTACTTTATACCAAGGGAAATTGTAAATGTACTCATGCGTCAAGTCTTGTACTTAATTGTACTTAATACCAAGAAAAATTTAAATGAACTCATAATCATGACATTGTAGTCATACTACAAGTATTGATCAATCGGTCAAATTGATGATTGGTTCAAATTGCAATGAGATCAATCGGTTAGCACCAATAGGGATCAATCAATTACTCATCATTTATCTTAAATTCACCCACCTGATCACAGATGAGGTCCCACTTCTTTTCATCATCATACTGTCTCAGTAGTTTGGCCTTCTCTGGAGGGAGGTCCATTTGATTCTGGAAAGGAAATGGAAGAAAATCACAGTCAAAGTACGGTTCTTGAAATCTTTTCACATCAACTACTGTAAGTGATGGCTTTGGAAATCTCTTCACATCAACTACTGTAAGTGATGGCTTCCGAAGGAATTTAAGGAGGGGTTGGGGTGGGAGGAGGGAGTAACAGGGAGGAACACAGTGGGGAAGGAAAGGAGGAAATAGTACAGTCATTTACCATATCCAAATTCTGTCCACATCAGCTGTTGGATGTGATGGCTCCTGAATGGTTGTTTGAGATGGAATGAAGATAGAGGGTGGCTCAAGAGTACACACAGACAAGTGCAGGGGAGGGGGATGCTGGGAAAAATTGTGTAAATGTAGCAACCTGCTACTTCCTTTTATTACAGATTGGGTGAGACTGGATATGAAGAACAAAATAAATTCTACATTCCATATGATAATAAATTGAATTATGATTAATCTGTAATGTAACTGAATTATCTTGCAAAATATCTCCATTCTCATATATTTTATTTTTCTCAAACTTTGAAGGAGATGCAGAATATATCTAACAGGTTTCATATTAAGGTATGTTTTGTATGTATCTCAACTGAATTTTGCTAGACAGTTTAGTAGAAGATAAATTGAAGAAAATCCATAAAAAAGAGTGAGTGAAAGAAGATTGATATGACATGATAGACACAATCAGCCTTGTAAGGGAGCTTAAAAGTGCCACCAACATAAGAAAACTTTGCCCCAATAAGTCAACATTTTTCAGTTAATTGTTTAGATAACTAGATAATATATTATCAAAAATCAGAAAAATGTTGGATTGCTCAGTTGCTTTAACTGAGCAATTGAACATATTCTACAAAATGTTTAATTGAAAATTATCACATCTGGCCAATTCAACACTTCTAAGCTTCCATAGCCTTGCATTACAAGTCTTCTGTTAGTTAACCATTTCCTGACAACTCCCAAACTGTCACGCCTACTGTACATTGCATGTTACATGATAGACAATTGTACTTCAGTCTTTTGTCATACATGAATCAACTAGTACTGGTAACATATCCAAGAATAATTGTCATGACAACCAGGTAAAATGTGATGGTATGTGTTCTATACACATTTTATACTGTATATAGTATTCAACACCAATGAACACATTCAACACCAATGAACTGGTACCTGAAAAAAAAATGTTTGTAGTATTACAGTAAAAAGGGAGTTGTCAAAACTTAAGCCTTGAAATGTAAAGTAATTTACACTCATTATAGAGTGAAGTACCAAAGTAACTTGATATCCCCCATAATGCACCAAAAATTGGCAACATACAGTATCTTCATATACCCATCATGCATTGCAAATTTGCAACATCAAGAAACTTGATACTATATTCATTATGCATTCCAATACAAAGTAACTTGTTATCCATCACACCATTACAATATAAATTAGCAACTCATTAAATACCCATCATGCCTTGCTACTACCTGCAAGTCTTATTGTACAAGTCATCTGACTTTACTTCTGATCATCACCTTGTAATTAAAGCAGCGAGTTTGTTATTTGATTTACAGTATAGACCAGGACAGTTAACTACAAATTGATTTACATCCGACCTTATACATTTGATAATTGATAGGTCAGTGCTTTTCAATGACAGGAGGGCTGAATAGATGTCAACACTCACCCTACTATAGAAATACATCTCAGGGTATTTCCAATATTAGTCCAAGAATAAGTTATTTGAATTATGTTGATGCTAATTTCTATCCAGTACAGTATATATATATAAACAAAACCTGATATGATGTGTGGTAGCTGCATTGCAGTCTGTGGAGGGAGGTCACTGATACTTTCGAAAATAAATATTGGTAGATATTCGAGGGTCATTCCAATGGTCAAGGATTGGTAAGAACCAAAGGACAACATTGAAAGTAGAATTGACCTTGATATATAAAGCTGTCTCCACCCTTTGAGCCAAGGAGATGCCTGACAATATACCTGAAGGAGTGCTCATTAATTGCGGTCCCAGCTGGGTAAGTGAAGGATATTATAAACAATCTAAAAGGATAATTCCTTTAAAGAAAATATTTGCATTTTGGTCACCAAAATTCCAGCAAGATTACAACAATTTAGGCGTTACAAACTTTACCAAATTTAGTTGTTACAATTTTACAAAAATTAGGTGAACATTGTACATAAAAACTATACATTGCAATTTATTACATTACACTATTTTAATCTCCTCGAGTTACTTGCAGTGTTAATTATATATATCGATAATCGATTAATATATTGATAATAAAGGTTTTTGTCCAGAGTTCCTTTTTTATTCGAGCTTAGCATTTAATCATGTGCAAATAGGAAATTGAATTCAAGCATCAATGTTTTGTCTTTTTTGTAAAGAGGGGCACGAAGAGATAAAGAAGCATTTTCCACAACATCATTAATTAATAATAAAGGTATCTGTCCAGAGACCCTTTTATTTTAGCTTAGGACTAATCATGTGCAAAAAGGAAATTTGTTTTGTCTTTTTTGTAAAGAGGGGCACGAAGAGATAAAGAAGCATTTTCCACAACATCATTAATTAATAATAAAGGTATCTGTCCAGAGACCCTTTTATTTTAGCTTAGGACTAATCATGTGCAAAAAGGAAATTTGTTTTGTCTTTTTTGTAAAGAGGAGGGAAGGTGAGATAAGAATGGGGGGGAGGGAGAGAATTGGCTATGTATCTTATTTGGTTGCTATTGATTCTATTTGGAATTCAAGTAAAAAGACTGCACATGAGTGATAATGGAAAATGTTGGAAATGAGAGGGAGGGGGAGGGGCTAGGGAGGAGGATTGAGGTAAATTGTCCAGAGGCAATACTCAATTACATAAATCTTAGTTGCTAAGAAAGTTATAACATTTAGCAATCACCTGAAAGTTTTTCCAGTTTTCAAACGCAATTGCTTCTTAGTATATAATGAGTCTATTGACTATGCAAGACCATTCTTGAAGATACCAAAAAAAGTGGCTGAAATCAAATTTCCTCTTATCTCCATCCATTATTTGCTCCAAGAATGTCATCATCATTCAAAGATGCTTACACATCGAATGCATATTTGAACAAGTCTTTAATGTTACCCTGGAGTATACTTAGCAATATGTCTTCTTTACATGTATGACTAACAAATTCAGTCTATGATACCAATCAGCTGCTAGCCAGCTATTGAATGAAACAAAGACAATTTCTACTCCATCTTCATCCATTTGTTAAATTCATCTGCAATATATGAACTCCTCTAGTGTCAACAATGTTTGCACACACACTCAATGAGCTGAGGAAAGTCTTGAGCTGGAACAGGCAGACTTTTGCAAAATTAGAATGTTTTTTTTCTTTCTTCTCTTTATATATAAATATCTTTATATCTTAGATGACTAAGAGATTGGGATCAAGGCGACAAAGGACTTTTCCATCTTCATCAAAGTGTCATTGTCTGTCCTCCTCCTACAATGATGTTTGCACACCTTATGAGTAAGCAATTGGCAGTCCAAGGCACATAAACCCAAGCTGCTATTTCACATCCTATACTGTTTGATGTTATCGGCGCATAGCCAAGAAACACTGTCAATATGACACAATTTAACAGTGAAGAGATGACATATATAGCCTTATGTCCATTGGCTATGATCAACTTATTGAGGTTATGAGTGAACACAGCCATCTGTACAACCTATCATACATGTACAGTACTATAAAGATCTAAGGATTAATTAAAGTTTGAACAGATACATCGTGGTCAGAGTTTCATATTAATTAATTGCATGAATTAACATCAGGAGAAAGAAGACAGTCCGACTAATGGACGAGAAACTGGAAAGGCAGGAGTGGGAGGGGAGATGGGGAGGGGAGGAGAGTGGGGAGGGGAGAAGGGGAGGGAAAAGTGGAGGAAAGAGGGGGAATTATAAGCTCACCTGACAAATCAAAACTAAATTTTCATGTCTGGCTGTAATGGTAGATCAAAATGGTACTTAAATGTTGTCAAAGAAGTCCAAACATATCTACAATGGTACATGCTAACTATTCACTCAAACCAGGAGATTTACCTGAGCAGTAATTGAGTCCATGGAGAGATATTCTTTAAGATATTAACCAAAGACAAACTACCAGCCATGGACTCAATTAGATAAATGTTTATAATAATTCTTAATCCCACAGGAAATCCAAATAAACACTTGGATGTGCTATTGTGGACACTGAAATTCATGTTACAGCAATGCAAGATGTTAACATTAATGTGAAGATGCTAACATTTATGTGAAGAACCACATATGTATGAGTGTCCACGGCAATTGTCCTTTAGATTCACAAGACGTTCTTACCAGCATGGATATCCATGCACAGTATTTTACACACACACACACATGTTTGTATTACATTCAGACCGAGGACCCCATTGTATTTCCATTGTTCAAATCCACGTACCCTAACCTTAACAATACCCCATACAATAGAATTCTTCCGAGGACGTGGTGATTCTTTAGAAATCACAACCGAGGACCTGAAATTCTTTTGTTCAAGTCCTCGGTCAGAATACAAAACAAACGCACAAGTATGTGTATGTATATGTATAGATATATAATAAAGAAAATCCAGGCGTATTCCGAACAAAATATTATTAGACAAAAGCAGAAAAAACGATATGACTCATAATTGACAAATCAGTTCTTTCATTTGTCGATTATGAGTCATATCTTATTTCTCTGCTTTTGACTAATAATATCCATCTATATGTATGTGTATATAATATATATATATTTCAACATATTTTTTTACCTTCAAGATTGAATTAATAAGAAGACAATTTGATTTTCAGCACTAGTCTGACTTAATATTGTCCAATTTTATCATGCATGAGAAGAATTTGATTTAATTTTTTAACTCCATAACCAAATCCTGATAAAATCTGTATTGGATGTTGTGTAAGTATATATCCGTATACACATTGGGTTCCAAATATTGATAAAAAAAAGCTGTGTTAAGGAATGGAAAATTCATATTGAACCTAGCCTCAATGGAGCAGAATGTATTCAAATACAGTACTCAGATGCCATAAGTAATTGTGGGAGAAGTAATAACATTCTATAAATAACTTTATCAGTGCAGAGTGAGAGATCTCACAATCACATTCATTGTTAACCAACAATGTCATGTTTTTGTTTGAGAAAAACTTTTCAATTTCTAGTTTCGCTGCTTTTATATGCTAGTTTTATTCAGAGTAAACTTTGATTGCTAAAGTCAGAATTAACTCGCATTTTTTCAGTGCAGATATAGGCAGGATTACTGGGGAGAGGGGCAAGGAGGGCAAGGGGAAACTTGCCCTTCCCCCACCCCTCCCCCACCCCCTTTCACACATCAAATCCTGCCCCTGAGTGAAAATATTAATGTCTTTGCCTTTGCAGTTAGACAGATTATTAATGGTAGAACTATACAGCATACCAGCCCTATATCATTACATTATTACACAGTAATACCAGCTGTGAGTTTCTAATAGCAGCTCCCTGGTATTACACCTACCATCATACACTACAAATGCCCAGGCTAAACTTTGTACCAGCTAATTAGCTACTACTGTACGTACACACTGCTAACAACACAAAGGAATTACAACAGACATGTGTGCAGGGACCCTTCTTAATATGACATGTCATTCATGGTCTCAATTTCATTGCAATCTACCTCACCATATAAATAAACAGTCTATCAGTTAGAATCTCCTCGCCAGCATGCGCTCTTTTTTCCCTCGACAGCCCGGCCTGCCAACTTGGGAGAATTGGGAAAAGATCGCTCTCAATTCTGCTCGTTCTAAATCTTCCCTGAAAATGCGGTGGGTTATTCCCTCTGGCGAGGATGAGTTAATTGGGACACAAAAATGGCGGGTAGATCAAAATGAACTCATCTCGAAATCTGATGTATAGGGATTGATGGTCCTTTGTCTAGAAGATACTCTTGTGATGCTGGAACCAGATGACTGTATTTGGTCATAAAAGCTGTTTTCCAATCCGTGAATTCCTCTTGCTTGGGAGAGGGCAAGGGGGTGAGATGCCAAAGAATTTTGAAAACTTGGCACAAATACAATGTTTACTTATGTACATCAGGAAAGGCAGGTTCTGAAAAAAGTCACATTTAAGTGTTTTTAATGTCTAATGTAGCATGTGAGGTTTGCTAGCTCTATAAGATTTATGCTGAAATAAACAATTTAATTGCTTACAAGACTATTATAGATATATACGTATGTAACAAAGATACTATACTAACTATAGACTAGTATAGTTCTTCAAATAAGTGGTGAGCTACAGTAAATGTCTTCATGACTGACTTTTTGTGTTTCATCTCTGCTTATAAATAGCTTTCAAAGGCAATTTTTACTAGATACAAAAGTATTCTTCAGATATGATTACCTTTGATCCAACTCAGACATGAATCCTAGTTTAGTCAACTCAATGAATTCAGATAAAAGGAATACACTGTCCTCCAGACACTGTGGTAATATGAAAGGTTTATTGATCACATAGAGTCTAAACAGAGGCTGACTCAAAGCAAAACAAAGGCTGGCTCAAAACAAAACCATTTTTATCTTGGTTAGTTCAACCATTTCTACTCGAACAGTGGACGGTCTTTGATATATAGCCCAAAAATCTACTTTGCTGCCAGTAACAAATAAATTCTCCCTCACTGAGAAACGTTAGTCTGATACCACCTCCTTCCCCCCCCCCCACCCCTCCTCCCCCAACACTCCCAGTTTCAAACCAGTGTTGGGTCCCAATGATGGCATATTAAACTACAGTATGGAGCCAATAGCAATGTACAAACCTCAGTTTATGAAGCTGATTAAATCAATAAGTTATCAAATCACAAAGTAGAGCTTATGTCAAAACTTTCCTGAGTTCATAAGTAATGTTATCAAAATTACAGCCAAAAATATAATTTCCTATTTCGGTGACATTTCCCCCCAAATAAGGCCAATAACTGTGATTATCCCCTCTTGAACTGTATGCAAGCAACTCTGGCATTTCTTCATGTAGTTGTAGGTCAAAGGTCATCTGCATTAAATAACCAACAAACAGCTGCACAGGAATAAAGAAGGCAAATGTTCAACAACATAATATTTTAGTTGCAAGATTGAACCTTAAATTTGATTGGTACTCTAAGTCTAATGATGGTATTGGATCCAGGGTTAACATTCCACCCTTTGATAAATATGTGGATAATCCACACATACTTATAGTCGATCTGTGGATATATCATTTCAAGATCAGATTAATGACCTATTTTAGCAATACCTTTTTATCGTAAAAGTTAAAACACCAACTTCTTCAGAAAACGTTCTGTTGAACCCGACCCACAAAAGTGCCACCGGGGTTTAAAAATTAAGGCAAGTTCAGTCAGAATACACTAGTGAAGTTTACATACCACACAAATCAACAAGCAGGATATGATTTCTAAACGATTCAGTAACAAATAAACAGAATTAAGCCTTCGGCACTGTCTGAGGGCTGCTTTTGAGCTTTTGTTCTTTGTAGTAACTTGTGTACAATCTTCTTTTCAGAATAACTCCTATCTGGTGAGCATATTCCAGCTTATCAGTACCAGTCTGTCAGACATATATCTACAGGTCTGGGTACATATACTACTGTAGATGCATTTTGGTTAAAACGTCGATAAAATTCTCTCCATATATTGTAAACTGATACTTTGAGATTTCTGTAATAGTGGTTAGAACATTTTGTACAAACTGGGGTAATTTATTGTGTAATTTGACTCTCTAAAAATATTTAGAAAATATGGGAATAATCTGAAGAGTTATACTCAACAATATTTATTTTTTTTAAATCCTTCCCTTTTTCCTCTTCTTTTTTTTAAAGTTGAAAATTTTAAAACAACAACACTGCAAAGTATTATAGTGTTATCGCAAAATAAATTTGATTCTTAACAAAATCCCAGTGAAAGATACGGGTAATTTAGGCAAGCGCTAAATATCTTACAGTATTAGAACATTCTCTCTGATCTTCAATCTACCTTTAACCTTCAGGCACAAAAAACTACTTAACTATAAAGTAATATTAATGTGTATTAATGACAGCAACGATGATACATCGTCTGACAGAAATGAAACAGAACCGTTACATCAACTGCAGTGTTTGAGAGTCTCTGCAACCGTAATTACCATAAATTCCTGGCACAGTATGGAATATGGATACATTAATACATTCATTACAAACTGCAGACTTTACTGCGTATACATAATAACCCAGAACTTTGCCCAGCACACTGCCAAGCCATTAACAGATCATGAATGGCAATACAGTCATAATTAACCGTGATTGCAATTCTGACTTGTCACGTTTTAAACCTTCATTGAATGTAGAATCTAAATGGGTGGGCTTTACCGTAGGTGTCATGCAACATCTCTCGGCTTAAAAAAGAGTAGGAGAGGAGGCTATTAATTTCTTAGCAACGGTAACTTGAAAGCTAACCTTCAAAATGAGAAAACATTTTATAGAATGAGTATGGTAGATTTCAGAGATGGTCTGGGCAACATCTCTCTGCTTTATGTTTAAGACATTCATAATAACTGCAGGGGCAAAATGGGATATTAGTAGTATTATCTATATGGCAAATATTATTCACCACAAAGAAATGTGGCTTTCTTTTCTGGTAGATCTATTATTAACAGCACTTGACAAAAATATTTGCAAGACCTGAAATCTCTGACAATTATATTCCAAACCATGATGACCATGGTCAGATAGTCAAGCACATCGGACTAAGATGACCACAAAGTTGGTCACACAGTACACCCACAAGACCTCTCATGCATTCCAGAAGGTGGGAACTGTGTTTTAACTTTACATCGGAAAATGAACCAAACATCATAAGGCCGTATTTCCCATATATGCATATGTATATTTTCCACCTTCCCTCCATTTATTTACACATCCGCAGTAGGTTGCACAGGGATGTGGTGCAGCAAATTCAATCTATTGTCTATTTTATCACAGTCAAGAGTTGTGAAGTAAGCTGTAACAGAGAGAGCTTATAAGTGAGAATATAATAATATAATAAAAAATTATAGTTCAATGCCCATCTTTCTTATTACAAATGTTCCTGGGTTTTGGACAGAATCAGATCCCTAAGGAAGGAGTGGTGAGAGTGGGAATAGTAATTAAACACAGAAGCAGTTTTGTGCTTTTCTCTCCAGAATTAGGGTTCCTGCATGTCCTGATGAAGAAATATCTACAAAATGGTTAAATCTTTAATTTATGGCCAGGCCATATGGTAGGATCATCCATTACTGTACCTAGCATGGATATCAGTTAAGGATAGACCATTGATATTGATCATTCAAATTTAAATGGATTTATCAAATGTGGAGTGTTAGCTCAGTGGTTAACGCTGGTGCCTTTCAATCATAAGGTCCCCGGTTCGAGGCACTCCAAGATTAATGTATGTCGTCCAGTTACAGAGTTGTTGACAATTGACAATTCATAATCATGGACGTTAAATATGAATCTAAGAGACTGACTTCGGTCTTTTTAGCGAGTTCCTGCTTGCAGGTGGATCCAAAATACAAACAATACATACAAATACAAATCAATGCATAATACTTACATGAATTCCCCTGTAGGTTTGCCATGCTTGCATCTGCCTTCTCCTCATGAGATAAACTTCCGTTGGAATGCTCTCAATAATGTGCACACTCGCTAGTTTACCACTATCCACGTTATTGCGCCCTCGCTTATTGCGAACTGGCATGGACGAATACATGGGATTGTTCCGTTTAGGGATACTGTGATTATTGAAGCTCTGGTGGCGTTTATTCTGACGCCGATTAGCGAAGTCATCGCCCGTATTGTTTACAAAGTCATTGTGGATCGGACTAGGCGTAGAGTCACCCTGCCCCATGTTGATCAATCTTAATAAGTCATTTGTTTCTAAAAAACACAGATTGCAAGCAAAAAGAGGAATGTACTTCTCCCTTCTAAATTGTTACATCAGTAAACACATCTGGCTGCACACAGGCATCATCTATTAATGTTTTACCTGTCAAATTCTTCTTTACAAAGGCTAATGAACGACCTTCACTTTCTGAAAAATTAAACACATTTCAAGATTTCATTTTTCCCACAGAAAATTTTTGAAATTCCAAACGATTACTTTTTGAAAAGTATATTACAAGCTTCCTGTAACACACACAATGTCACACTACTAGCGGGCGTCGAGAGGAAATACGCACGACATATAGACGACAGAATTGAATCATGGATAGACATCTAATCTTCAACAGGGAAGAATTGCACGTTCAGCAAAATGACCAAAAAATGAAAGGAAAAAAATCTGAAATATTTGATTTTTTTTTTATCTTTTACTCTTACAATCTCTATTTCTACACTGAAAACATAGCTAAACTTTGCATACAAAGTGTCCCTGGCCGGCCAACTAGACCAACTAATAGCTCTTCCATACAAACAAATTGAGGACATCCTGAAAAACTTCCACAATAACAAATCTCCAATTTGCAATGTGAAATCTCCAATTTGCAATGTGAATTTTTCGTTCACCACATCGAGACGGAGATGGCCAATATAAGCAATACATATAAGAGAAAGTGATGTTCGCTGGAACTTCGCAGGAAAAATAAACCAAATATGGAATAGGCTGCAACAATGGTAGTTCCTTATCCAACTATATAAAGTATACAACCAACAATGATAAACCATAGACCAGACTTTCACTATCTCATCTACAATAAGAGAAAAATTGTTCACAAACCGTGTAGCTACTGCAAAGAGCCTGTGCAGGAGTATATATAAATGTTATAGAGGGCCTGATGTTTTGTTCCTGTGAGTTCTAGTTCACCTTTCAAGAAAATCCTGCCAGGATCAAGACATTGAGCCTTCTCACATTTATACACAACTAACCACTGAGCTGAAAGCACGCTGGTGTCAATTCAAGTTAAACCAGTGGCAACCAAGAAAGAAGAGGATGATAATCCCTTGACCACACAAACAACCGCTATCACAAATCATTAGCAATTACTGAAACGACCGATTGTGATGTAACACCCACAAACAGACAACAATCCTTTATGACATTACATGCCATTTATTCATAGACACACCATGCAAGCCTCATACAAAAACTGTGCAATAAGCCATACACCAATTACCAGTAGTTGTAAAAAAAAAAATCCAATCTGACACTAGCAGCTATACGGTGTCCATTCATCTCTGCCAACAAATTCTGTCAAAATACACTTATCAAAACTAAATACCACCCTGGTAGACCATTTTGGCAAAAGTTGATGGTATGTTACAAAGTGAACATATGCACAGCTATCTGATACTCTGGTTATGCTATAAGCTAACACAGAGATGATAACACAAATGATAGTGCGTAACGCAGTTCTGTAACAACTATACAGTGAAAATATTCAATTGATAAAATGGAATCCCAATTTTGCCTAAATTCGAGAAAGCAAAGCATAGTCTTCTTAAGCCAACTTGGCAATTCATACATACTAGCATGCTACTTGTCCCAGAGCAAATGAATAACTGGTTTGCTGAAAGGTAGAATATATAAAATTCTACAACTATGAATTTACATATGATCACTGAATAACAACACAACTCTTATCAAGCTACAGGAATGCATTATAACTCTATATAGTTTCTTCTTCCTATTTATGAATGATTCACAGCAGATATTTATACAAAAAGTTTCCACAAAATTAGACTATTAAAGTATGAAAAGCAAACAATTATTGTTGCCAGACAAAAACAGCAGCTTTCTCTTCCTTCCAATCAAATCTTTCAGACAAAGAAACAAGTCACTCGAGTAGAAATTTGATACACGCGATGATAGACTGTGTACAAGAATAGGATATTACAGAACAGCAACAACAACTAAAAACATGGATATAACAGAATATAACAGGCCGGTGTAAGTGGCATTAAATCCAAGAAATTTCTTTTAAATGAGTCAGTATATTCAGAAATGGTTGTCATTAAGTTACAAAAGGGCCATGTAGGGGCCATCTATTAGTAGAAGGGCCCAGGGGAGGCAAAGCTTTACCAGGGGAGCAGGCAGACCCCACTTTCTAAAAAAATAAGACAAATATTTGGAGGCATTGGCTTTCCCCCAGGCAGCACACTATTAATTTCAAATGGCGATTTGTCTCCAAGAAGGTCCAAAAAACTTTCCCTCAAACAACTCAATCACACCTTTAGTCAAAGTCCTATTCTTTGTCCAATTTTCTATTCTTTGTCCAATTTTCTATTCTTTGTCCAATTTTTTATAAGAACAATTTCTTAAAAGGGACAATTTCTTAGAAGGGTCTATGTAACTTTTAACTTACAGTACTTATAGAGATTACAACTTTACAATAATAAATTAATCTTTCATCCTTGAAAAAATTTCCTTTACAGAAATTAAACTGTATCTCACGCAGAGTTCGAACCAAGAAGGTAATCCGATCTTTCCATTAATTAGACAGCTGGGTGCCAATCAAGATGATGACAAGTCAACACATTCTATCCATTTCAAAAACGACAACATGTCTCCAACAAGGTCCAAAAGAACTTTTCCTCACACAAATCCATCACAATTCAAAGAATTAAATTCAATAACTGTATGAAATCCTGGGGTTGAATTCACACCCTAAATAGTTTAAACTAATCCAATTTACGAGAAAACATGAAAAAGTTTGCACTACCACTTAAATCGCTGATGATGTTGAGACCATAATTGAAAGAAAGTCTCCTAATTGTTGTACCCTAGGAGCTTATATTACACTTCTCTGTGAGAGGATATGATATTATACCACTGCATCCCCCAGAGTGGTATATATATATATCTTAGTTACATACATGCCTGAAACCATGTACACACAGAGAACAGACTTGCAAACTTAATTGTGACTTCCACATGAGCCTACTACACACTGCCTGTAGCTTCAGCGTGTGTATATACTGCTCGGTTAATCTAATTAGTTCACAATTTAGTAAAATTTGCTGGCATTGCATCAAGAGCTGCATGCAGGAAGGTGTGAAATAAAGCTGATAGAGGGAGAGCGCGAGGGAGAGAGAGTATTTGTAAAATTACGGTTGGTATTTTGCATTGTAGATTCAGAACGGGCAGGAATCACGGTGACACCAAGCAAGGTTACACCACATGCTTCCGTCTATCACAACTACTGTTTTCTCAAGTCAAAACATAAAATTTCCTGTTTTATTGTGAGGAAGCTATTCAACACTTTCACTTTGGCGTGACTTATGTTTATGTTACAATCCATGCGGTCTACTGTGAAGTGTGAACAATATCACCCAGTTTGTGCAAACCTGTTTACAGTCAACAAAGAAGAAGGCATATGTTGTTTACCAACGAGATAAAATTCTATCTCGAGATAAAATTCTGTGTACAAAATGCCACAAAGCATTATCTGCTAAGCTTAAAAGATCTTTAGGCATGAATTGACTGAATTGGATGTCACACCCCAGGTTATAAGGTCATCAGAAAAACAAATCAATTAACTTTTAAATAAAAATAAACTAATAAAATTAAAAAATAAATTGTTGCCCAATGTACTGAACAGAGGGAGTATAAATATCACCCGAATAGAAAGATTTGTTTAAAAGGTCTGACTGGAATTGATATCATGTATCTATTTTAGGATGATTTTTATATCCAATTAAAACAAAAAATAAGAATTAATATTCACATCTTACTAAGTTAATAAAAGAATTAAAAGGATCCTGATGAAAACTTTGTTTGTTACAAACTGTTTTTCGGAATGATTTTTATTTTTGGATTTGGTAAGAAAAACATCTTGTAGAAGAGCTGCCTATGATTGGTTGACAATTATTGAGTTTTGACAATCTTTGATACCTAACTGATCTAGATTTATTGCAAGGGACACACCACTCCTGGCATGTTTTCATCAAGTGGTATTTATTCAATGTTTGCAAATAATTTGTTTACATTTTCAATTTTTACTGCTATGCTTCCTCTTTGGCTTTCAGAAAGGGAAAAACTATGAAGTCACTCTTATTGAAATTGCAAAATTGTGAGGGAGGTGGGGGGCGGGGGGACTGCGGATTGCAATGACTACTATTATTAATCCCTAACCAATGCCAACCTTTTACCATTGATAAACTTGATACCAACCTATTACAGAATGGTTTAGTCCAAGATAAAACAACCAGCGACGATGAATGGGACATGATCCAAAGTATTTAAGAAAGTCTAGTCAAAGTTAAGTACACTTAACCAGTACATGGGGGGGGGGGGGTTCTTGTAATTGAATCGAAATCCAAACTTTACCAATATCAATACAAAACCCTGTTGTGTGATACATAAAATATCAACTGGGATACAGATATGTATATATAGCCAAAAGAATGTGTTATTGAAATGCACATTCCGAGGTAGAATGTACTTCTATCTTTAGGAGAAATTCACCGACCACAAAGTGTTTTTGTACCAATTCCTAATGTGCTTGGAGAGGAAACCCACTACGGAACACTATTTGAAAAGATAAACATAGTCATGATAAAAATAAATGTTCTTCAAAGGAGAGAAAGAGGTCAAAAATCATGAACTAATCCTCAACTAACTCTGAAAGTTGACATCCGGACGGTACAACCCCCAATAAAAAAATGTGAAATTCCTATTGATTTGGAATTATGATCAATTCAACTTTCCTCCATGCAGCTGCCAGAGTGGAGCCTGTATCGCCCAAAGAGTGTTTACCATCAATTAAGTGTTTGTGACCCAAAGAAATACCACGAAAAGAACCGGGATCATCAAATTATATTGTTTGCACTCGGAAAACCACCGTGTAAATACTGACACATTACATCCCATTGTGCGGATCACGAGTGCATTAACAACACATCAGCTGCCTTGAAGCACTAAACAACCAGTGAGTAATCTTTACTCTGTTTGGACAATCCTTTACTTTGTCCAGTCAAGAAAGACAATCAAATGCAAAAGAATGAAAAAGAGTTGTACAGAGGTCCTATGCAAAGAAAGAACTTTTGCAACAACAATAAAAACTGCAAACAAATGCTATTCTTTGCAGCGAAGAACTTGGTCTTGAGATGTTGAAGAGTGCTTTTCACTTATCCTACCAAATTTCCTTGGTTGTATTATAGCCTCCCGGAGGCTCCGGGGCAGATGAAAGAAGCACCACACCACTTAGATGAACGAGAAAAGTATCTGCAAATATCCTCCAAAACTTTCTTTCAGCAGCACAACAAAGTGTAAAACCTTTAAAAGAAGAAGTTTTTTCCCTCAAAAACAAAATAATTAATTGCAGAAAGCCAGAAACCATCATCAGGTTTTTTGTGATTTATACATGTGCAAAACAGTGCAATGCTAACTTTCATCTGTTTGAGTCCATCCTGAAGAAGCGAGATCTTTGAAATTGTAAACAACTCGATACAAACACAACAAGCCAAAATCGGTGGCAGTAAACTGAGTGAAAGGCCAAAACTGATTGATACTGGAATGCTGAAGAAATTAGCCAATCTCCAAAAGAACATCATCAATTTATTATTTCCAGAAAATTTTACCTCTTAAGCAATGTTCCAAGTTGAACTTTCACAAAAAGACTAAGAAAAATTGTACGTCTGAGCAGGGAGCTGCTACTCTGGTCTGAGCACGTATTTTAGAAGCTAATGCTTACTCATTTATTTCCCAGGCATAGAGTGAGGTCTTTCCATCATTCACCATTTGATACTCAAACAATCAATCCAACATATATATATATATATATCGATGGTTCCAGCCTCGTTCATTCAACGAAAAAGCAATTATAGAGCTATCCTGTTAGCCAGTATGACTGAAATGTTTTCTATTGTTCCGTTTTAATGAGATGCGTAGTAAGCTGAGGTCTCCAATAATAGCATGGATCTTGGTATCGATATTTCGAGTGTTTTGATTGGGTCACTAGAACACGTTACAACTAACCATAGCTAATCAAGGCTATATGTATGAGTAACAAATTTGTAACTGGAGTTCTTTCTATACTGCATGAAGTGCCATTCAATGTGAATATCAGGCAACGTAAATATCTCTATACTTTACATCAATTCTTTGAGGAGGAGAAAAGTTCAAATTCAGATAAATTACAAATTACACTGGAGTTGTTTACCTTAAATTAAAACCATTTCCTTGTTTTATCAGCCTTGACAGAAGAGATGAGAACAATTGCTCTAATCTGAGAGAGCCTGCGCTATGATTTTTATTGGGGGGAGGGGGAGGGGACAAGGGGTTGGATGGGGAAAGAGTTAAGGAACTTAAGGGGTGGGGAATGGGTCTTACTCTTCAGTCATGGTTTTATTAGATAGTCAAGTTTCAATTTGGTGTTCAAAACACTATCAATGAATTTTACACTGTTTTCTCAAGTTGATTTTCATGAACTTTCCCATGTTATTCTATGCAGTCATTTTCCTATGTTACTCTAATATTAAAAAAAAGTGAAACATCATCTTTACTGTACATATCATACAGTCAAAAAAAAAAGGGATTTTGGGGAGAAATTAAAACCTATCAGTAGTGAATTTACTTTACACAGACAAATATTACACCAAAAATGAAAAATTACATGTTTCCACATCCAGGTGAATATAAGCCCTGGAGACCAAATGTAACAATTTCAAATTCTTGCCTTTCTAGTCCGAACTCACAATCACACAGACGATTATTTCAAAGTACCGCAGAGCTTAATCCGACACACAGCTGATTTGCACAGGCTCACTTTAAATTGGGTTTATGTTAGAGCAGTACTACTACGACGACGACAACAACATGTACCTTGTTTTGTGAGCATCTGCCCCAATCAATACAAGCAAAACCAACAGTCTAAAAGATGTCCACGTAAACCTACGATTGCTACGTAACAATCTCTACTTTCTACGGAGAGATCGAAAGAAGGAGAATGTAGAAGGTCGCGGCTACATCAAACAAATTCTATTGCGACTCAGTTAAAACAGGAGCTTGTTCTTCATTTTAAAGACTAGAAGTACGTCCTTCAAAGCAATTTTCAAAACCAAAAATCTATTTCTTTTTTTGGGAGTTGTAAACAGAGTGTTTTCAATCATACAAAGCTTTCTAGGGCACATAACTGTAGGCTTGGTTGTTGAGTATAAATCTACTTCCAAGTTCCAAGTATCAAAACACTGAGACTGATGCGAAATTGCCCAAAGGAATTGGAGTGTTAAGTTCACATGCAGTCACCATTTATGAAATGCCAGGCCAGCTTTATAGACTAACAGTGACAGATCCATCCTAATATACCAATTTAACGAAATCATATCATGACCCAATTATGAAACTAAAAATCACTTAAAAATACCACCTTCTGGCAAAAAGTTATGGTTTGTTTAAAGACAAAAAAAACAACAGCTTTCAATTATCTACCAACCTAATTCAAATGGAGTCCTTGTTTAACAATCAATTTTTAGAAAAGGGCCAATTTTGTTAATGAAGGACTGAATTTATATTCCCATTTTTTTATGAATTTTTTTTTTGGGGGGGAGGAGAATTTATTCTGTGTTTTTGTTTTAAATATAACCATTTCATCAGTTATTCCTTGCATTTCTAAAAGATACAAAAATTATGAACCAACATACAACATTTTTGTAACTTCCAACCACCCCTCCAACCTCCCCCCCCCCTACACCCCCAATTCTTTCATTCTATATTTCTTCACCTGATGTCACATGTAGAAAAGCCGGAAGTAAACTATAAAAAACATGCAGCATGTACAGTATGCAACAGAGAAGTATAGGATCATATTTGCTGCTATAAAGATTAAATTTGCAAATTAGCACTTGCCACATAATTTTCAACAGATCAATTAACATGTTATATATGATAAAAGGTATCAAATTTTCAATTTTAAAAGATGGGACCTGACCGACCATAACAAATTTGGACTGAGTGAAAACTCTCGCCTAGTAAACTAAAACTAACCTACCTGTTAAAACTCATGTGAAAACAATACAAAATAACATAATTACACTACTGGTAACACACACTTTAGTGACTGTATTTTCAGAAGAAAACCTATCCATCAATGAAAATAACCTGCCATCCAAAATTGTGACTTTGATCATAATACAGTAGGGTTCATTCACATATCAATATTCAAACGGATCTATCATCCATACTTTTACAGTAATTTACTCAGCGTGACATACCGCAAGATGAAACTTCAAACAAACATGACTCTACTCACAGGACATCAACCCTACCACTCTTGTGCTGCCTTCATAAACATAAGCATACAGCTATAGTTAATCTCATATGATGTTTGCAAAGGACTTTTCTTCAAACATTGGCAAAGGTGATTCATTCAAAACATTCAGCAAAGAAATATTAATAAACAATGAACAATGGAGAGATAGCAATATCCATAGTAAAGTCTCCAAAAGTGAAAGAGAATGTCCACAGATCAAATCCGGGAAAACAAAGACAAGTCATCGTGGACCAAAATAACTTTGAAAGATACGGACTAAAAGGTGAAAGACCAAAACAAAATGATCACGTATTTCAATTTTAATCCGTTATTAATAAGATCAGTTTACAAGCCGAATTAAGGGATAGAGCCGAAGGCCATTAACAAGCCAGGTAAACGCATCCAATTGAACTGAATCGAAAAAACTCACTGGTACCAAAAACTATACCTGCACAGAAAATAAAAATCATCAATACTTGACCGAGAAAATAAGTCACAATGTAGGAATATAATTCTCATATAAAGATCCCAACAAAAAAGTCAAAAAGATTTGAACTGATCCAGCCATTTTTTATCAAAAACTTCATACTTTTACACAACAAAGCCTTCAACCCTCACATAAATTATAACACAAAAGGTATACATGTATCACTTTTGACATGATCCAATACTCAACTCCACAACTTACAAATGAAATTTGGAATAAAAACAAATGATGGAATTCCAAGCCGAAGGCCATTAACAAGCCAGGTATTAAAATGCATCCAATTGAACTGAATCGAAAAAACTCACTGGTACGAAAAACTATACCTGCACAGAAAATAAAAATCGTCAATACTTGACCGAGAAATTAAGTCACAATGTAAGAAAATGATTCTCGTAGAACGTAATAGATTTCTCTCCTGCCTTAGGATTAAGACAAATCAATTTATAGAATCCAGTAGTTGACTATGTGTGATATCACAGATGTGGAAAAAAATCACTGCTCGAGCTCGTTAAGTCTTGGGACCTCGTTTACCTATTTGTGGTTGTCCTCCCACCACAGCAGCAAATTACTTCATCCCCCCTCTAAATATCCACCACAAAATAAATAGCAAATATTCCTTGTTCACATTTACTTTGCTTGCATGGTAGGGAGTCCATGTGGTTTCTGATCCAGAAAGAACTCTAGACTATTCAACCCCTGGCTAATAGTAAAGTATACAACTTATATTAAAGGGGGAGTACAGATTTTATTCGCTGGCAAAACATTGTTGTAATGTTAAAAGTTATCATGATTATTTTGAAATGTATGGTCATTATGGTACATCCAGGGAGACAGCTGCCTGGTACATGTGTCATTAATTATCTCGGGATGCAACAGAGTTTAAAATACATGGGCAATGAAAAAAAAACAGTTTGACTATGGACTTGAAATTTGAAAGCCAAGGATACAAGAACCGATTCTTGAACACTTGAGAAAATGCCACCTATGTGCGAGGTTATCCTTTAAATAATGCAGTTCAGGCTTGGGCTTGATGAATAAAGGCACTTAGTCACCCAACAAAAGAGTCTGTTGTATTGAGTAACCAATGTGTCCCTGAAAGGGGAAACTAATCCAAATATGAGAGGTTATAGACTGATATGGGATTTGAGGGATGTATAGCCTAGGATGAGTTATTATATCCCTATGGGGGTAGGTTTTTACCCTAAAGAAGGACAATAGTTATCATGCAGTCACCTTGATTGGACCATGGAGGTAAATGATTGGACTGAAAACCAGGAAGTGAGCTGCAAATTGAGGACATCAAATAATAACCCTCAGGGAAACTTAAAAAACTTCTCTTGAAGTGATTGTTTAAAGTGGTACCCCTGCCCCCCCCCTCCCCTCCTGAAGTCAAAGCGATGATGACTGGAACGATTTTCCAAACTTTCGAGTCTGAATAGTGAATAACATAACAGTTTGATTACAAGAAAAACCAAAATGGAGATGTAATTATCGAAATTTGCAAAAAAAACTGTAACTAGAAAATGTTGCTGGTTCATTGATTTTTTTTATTGTATATAAATCATAGTGGAATACATACTAGTTACAATCAAGTCATTGCATTCAAACCAACTACTGGGTATTTTTCTAATTTTTTTATTATTATGATTATTTATTTATGTCTTGTTATTTTTTTATATTTTTTATGTTTCATTGAAGTGATATCCCTAAAAACTGATCACCAAAAGCAAACAGCTATTTTGTTATGTGTATATTTATATAGAAGTTGATGTTATATTGATCACTGAAATGCCATCAGGAACCCATTTTCATTTCACTTCTGTGTGGAATAAACTGTGCAAGCTCATTATCATCCTAACCCCCTCCTCCCAACCCCCTCCCCAACCTCTTAAAGGAAATTCTTCCAAGAACCACCTCCACTGATGGTTCTAATTGACACACAAAGTTCACTGGTGAAGATGAAATTAAAACAAAGAGCACATGTTCTATGAGGCAGTGTAACTCTGAGCAAACCTGTGTCTCTTCTATATGTTGTTCTTTAAACCTTCAACCATTAAGCAACATCTTACAAGAAACAAAAGCAATTTCTCACAGACGTTACAAACAAAATTCAATGAACTTAGCCTTGTACAGTTTTTCAATTTAATATTAGGAGAAGTCAACTTGCTGATCAGCATCAATGATTTCAAACTATCAAAACGGTTCCCCTCCATTGGAAATGGCACGAAATCTACCGGAGAATGGAAATAGCAGATACACAACATGACGAACTGCTCTTCACTCAAACCCCATCTTGATAATAGATTTTTATCCAAAAAATATATAATAATAATAAAAATACAAAAAGCTATGAAAGTTAAAGGAGAAAATGCAAGGAAAATTTTTTTTAACACCTTTGGGCGATGTGTTAATGGGTTAAATCTCTATGTTCTGACATCTCTATGTTCCGACGTCTCTATGTTCCGACAAAAAGAAAAAATTCGGGACAATTTTTGTTTATCCAAAAAATCGTTTGTCCCAAGAAAACAAGTTTTCAGACCCCAATATTTTTGTGAGCAACAATTTTTTGGACCAAAATCCCCCCCACCCCCAAATAAAATGGTAGGCCTACAACATAGTTTGGTCTAAATCTAAAAACATTTTATTCGAAGATTTGGCCCAAAACGATTTTGGTCCCAAAAAATTTGAGTACCAACAAATTTCGGGTCACAAGCACTGTTTGGGTCATAACAAACTTTGGGTCACATTTTTTTTTTTTTTTTTCGTGAAAAAAATTTTTGGTCTCAAAACGTTTGGTCCGAAAAATGTTGGTCCAATAAAAAATAAGTCCCCCTATTTGGTCACAAAAATATTGGGGTCTCAAAACTACTTTTCTTGTTTCAAACACATTTTTGGATACCAAAAAATTGCTCCAAATTTTTTCTTTTTGTCGGAATATAGAGACGTCAGAACATAGAGATGTCACTGTGTTAATGTGACAGGAAATAGATATTTTGGTAGGATATCCATATATACACCTAACAGATCAACTTTATGCTACAAAATCATAACATTTAATCTAACATATACAGTTGGAATGTTTATTGTGGCAACATAGGGCTAACATTAAACTGATCAGAGGGTGATTCAGGGTCACCTTCCGTTATAGCTCATAGCTATTTTAAGTAAAGCGCAGCTGTTACAAAACCCTTTTATGACATAAAGCTCCAAGATATAAATTGAGGATTGAATCAAAGGGGGGGATTTTAAAGGTCATCCGTTGTGACTCCAAATTTGTAAGCCAGCTAAAATCACTTTAAAAGTCATCAAAAGCCGTTTCCTGGTAGTTCTGAATAGTTCTGAAATAATATCCCCAGACATTAATTGAAACGGGTTGAATGGACAATTGAATGTCTCAGTGAATAACTATGCTTTGGGGAGAGAGAGGGGCAGAAGAGGAGAGGGGGAGGGGAGGGTGAGGGGAGGAAGAGGCTAGGGTGACTATTATTCAATGATTGTCTTACCATATTTAGACCTAGCACAAACTGCAACAGCTGCTATCCTTTTGATTACGAAGTTGCAGCTATTTGTCCCAATTATTACATAATAGATCTATACTGCTCCATCCTGACTTCAGGACAAAAACATGTTCTGTTACAAAAAAAAAATACAGAAAAGGATAACTAAACTCTCTACGAAATAGCCACAACTCCTTGAATCAACAACGACCTTAATAGGAAACTGAACCGAACTTTGGAATATGTTTACTTGACCACTCACAAGATGAATGAATAAAGGAACACCATTGAAGATATGATTCTTCAAATCTTAAAGGAGTATCATATCGATGTAGAAATACGACGTGAGTAACAACAAAATAATCCAAATTTGAATCACGAGTAAAAATACAAACTGTACTCGATACCAGCAGCCAATCACTCCTTACGAGAAGCATCAAAAGATTTCCCTGTGATTCAGAAAACTAAAAAAAAATAACCAAGATCGATTCAATAATAGATCACTTCCACTGGATTGAAAAGACTTAGAAATGATCCCGTCCTGACTTTTGTTGTAGCTTGTCACCGGTAAAATACAGATCCCTTGGGCAAAACTTTCTCCCTTAGCACCGTCAAAACACACAGAAAAGGTATTAAAAGGAGTCTATTGACACATTGTATTCACCCCTGTTTGTATAAATTTCACAACACTATTGTATACTGTAGGACCAGTATATGCATGCAACCTTACTCGCAAAGAATACAACTTTCGATGGTAATCCAGAGATGAAAAAATATCCCACACAAATATTCTTCTTAAAAATTCCGGCTCGATTAAAGTTCTAACGAGTAGAAATTAATATACAAAAACTTCTTCAAACTTTCCCAGAGTAATGTATACACATACAGTAAGTAGGCTTATTTTGGTCCATGAAGTCACTCTAGAAATCAAACACAGGAACCTGTAAGGCAAGGGGAAGTACTACCCTTCCCATGGCTTCCTGCCACAGTGAGAAAGTAACATGAAGGTTTCTTATCACAAACTTCCTGTTTAGGGAATTAAATGTGTCAGTCTTTATTCCCTGTTACCTCTCTACTGATAACAGATACTTTCCAAAGGAGATAAAAACTTTTTGGCAAAGCTGGCATAAACTATGCAGAGCACTGGCTGTTTTTTTTCTTTTGAAAAGTGCGGCAGTAGGGATTAAGTGGGAGGCTGGGAGCCATCTTCATCTATAAATATCATTCACAGACAAAGACCTAAAGTTCCTTAGTATGGGGGTACACAAGGTATCTGAGATTATTTATAGAGATGTGAAACATTCATGATGTAAGGATCATATTGTTGTGAGAAGTGAATGGCCTTGTCTTTCAGATAAAGCAAGCTAATTTAGACAGTTTCAACAATTCTCTTCATTACCCAGAGGTATAGAACTGAGGGTGTGAAATCAATCACCCTACACCATCCCTCCCCCATCCCCCACCCCTCTCCCCCACCTCCTGTTAATGTTAGTTTCTGGAAACAGCACTGTAAAAAGTCAGACAACAAAGTCCTTTGTGGAAGATGAATGCTGAGACTTGAAACCATTTTCTGATAGAATTTTCTTGCCCTCCTCTCCTCCTTCCCTTCCCCCCTTCTCCTTAAGTGTTCTCTTCCCATTCCATCTCATTCCCAACCTACTTTCCTTTTCTCTTTATCCCTTCTCCTTCCCCTGCCTTAGTCCTTCTCCCTTATCCTTCTATTTTCACACTCCATTCCCCCCCCCCCTTTCCATTCTGTTCTCTTCCTCTCCAGTACTGACCCCCCTCGCATTTCACCCTCCTGCTTCACCCTCCTGTTTCACCCTCCCTATTTCAAGTACTCTGTATTTCAAGAAGCAGAAGCAATGATCAGACTGGTAAAGCCATTTAACATCAGTGACCAGTTAAAACAAAATGAAGGTGAGACACTACAAGTAATTCTTCCATGTATTATTTTTTTGTGTTTTTGTTTTGTTTGTTTTTTTGTATTTTGTATCATTCATAGTATCAATGTTCTTTGTATTTTGTATCATTCATTGTATTGCTCACCGCAGATATGTAATTTCCTTCTGGGATTCAATAAAGTTGACTTACTTACTTATGACCATAAAGTGATGGGTTCAAAGCATGATTAGGTCAAAGCAACAGCCCAAATACGAAATGAAACAATTTCTCATGCATCCGTCGCAAAATTAACCAAAGTATTGAAGAAATGTATTGCCCATAAAACGAAAGTAACCAATGTTGACTGTAATGTTATATCTACTGAAAAATGTAGAAAATAGTCACACCATCAAAAACGGAGAACCATCAAATCGTGAATCCTGCTTTCATTTTTGCAGTTTATAACTAAAAATAGAAATGGGAAAAATATCTGATCCCTCATGAATACTGAAAAAGCAAAATACGTATGGAATATGTAGCAGCTCTAATGCACTCCCCTATAAATCAGTGTGTTACATTTCAAAAATCAATACCTCTTAGCTCTCCATGGAAACAACTGACTTGTGATAAGGCCTGACATTGACCTTTCTCTACCTCAAGTATGAGTTATATGATGCAAGGTAATTTATCTAGAAAAGCAGCTATCATGTTAACCAAAGTAGCTATCATGTCATCCAAAAGCAGCTACCATGCTACCCAAATGCAGCTATCCATAAGCAGCTATCATGTTAACCAAAACGTAGCTATCATGAAATCAAAAAGCAGCTATCACGTTAACCAAAAGCAACTATCATGTAACCCAAATGCAGCTATCCTATTATCCAAAACAGCTATACTGTTATCCAAAAACAGCTATCCTATTATCCAAAATCAGCTATCATGTCATCCAAAAGCAGCTATCCTATTTCCGAAGCAGCTACCCTGTTATCCAAAGCAGCTATCATATTATACAAAAGCAGCTATTCTATTATCCAAAATCAGCTATCATGTCATCCAAAAGCAGCTATCCTGTTTCCGAAGCAGCTATCATGTTATCCAAAAACAGAAACAGGAGTTGTTCTCATCTGTTATCTTAATTACTGCATTAGATTTTGATCTTAATGGTCATCAGTATTGGCCTCAAATGTGCTAGAACATCAAATAATGGTCACACTTGCTCCCCACTTCAACAATACATTTTACTGTGCTGTTGAGGTATTGTTTTAAGGAGATACTTAATAGGGTTAGGGGTAAGGGTTTAAAAGGGTTAGGGGTAAAGGTTATGGTTGGATGAACTTACTTCAATCTTCATCTTCAAACTTTAATCTGGAGGGTCACAACTACCTAGAGGATGCTTTAGAACACTTTTAGTCATTTTTCGCATGTTTCTGCAATTTTGAGGTCGATACGGATGACTTCTACAAAAGCAGCTTTTAGAGTTTGGTCGACAGTTATTTTCACCAAATGTTGGTTTTTTAGCAAGAACCAAACAAATTCCCATCAACACGTCATCTTCCAGACACTTTTTCAGTAGTAAAACGCAAATAAAAAACAAAATAAAGATGGTTCTAACTTATTTGGCCAACTATCAAGGTAAAAAGCATGTATATGTAGCTAACAGCTGTACCCAAGGTTCCTTTGACTATTGGTGGCAGTATTCTGGAACGACTGTTTAGTCAACTCCATTGATGGAAAGTAATTCTGTAATGCTGCCATCATTTTCTTAATGTATACATTTTTAACTTTTCATTTCCTGGAGTGTTTGGGATTTCTTTGGGTCTTTGCTGCAATAGAGTGAAACTACCAGATCAATGAGAATTAAAACCATTAAAGTATAGCAGGAAGTGGTAAGAAACAACTTTGATAAACTCTCTAATCTTATCTCTAATCTCTAATCTAATCTCTAATTTAAGTGTTGCACAACTTGCACATACATCATAACACATAGTGCATACATATTCATGTCCACAGTCATCCAGATGGATTAAAGTTGCTGAAGAATGAGTGGACACCAGGTAGTCTTGTCCATTTTCTCTTAATATACATAAATGGAAAACCCAACACTGTAATTAAATGCTACAGTCCAAAACTGTAGCACTGAAAATGAAACTTCAATTGCATCATCTTTCCAACAATTAATGATTTCCATAGCAACATCCAAAGTTGGTTATATTACAAGGAGGCCCTAAAACAGAGAACGGTAAAGAATTCCTACAGCATGTATTTGCAAGACAACAAAAGTTTACTAATCCTCTTATAACTTTAAAATTATTAAGAAATATTTGAAATAGTTGAAATTTGAAAAAGTTCAATCAGACAGGAAAGCACAACAGATGATCAGGAAAATGTTGGGATAAAATAGATGGCGCTCTTCTGATATTGCAGAAAAATTGTGAGACGTCTGCATTAGTTATCTATACAATTGATGTGAGAGTAATAGTAGATTAGCAGGTCTCTGCACATCTCACCCCTAGATGAGAAAATCAAACACTACTGGCTCAGATATCTTTAACAGAATTGCTCAAGTCCTTTCTTTTACACAAAGACAAAACAAAACCTTTTAGTAACTCATTGGATAGAAAGATTTTCATAGCCAAAGTGAGGCCAGTTACCAGGGGAGATCAGTGTCAAAGGTTACCAAAAACGTTCTTGACTTGGTAGAGCAAAAGGGCTCTTGTAATGAGGAAACAGGTCGCTGATAAGCTAATTAATGTTTGCATCATTAACATCTCCATAACACAGGTTAACGATGACAACTGGACTTTATGTGTTCTGTTTAATAATTGAAGCAATTGAGACTGCTAATTACCAACATTTTTCACTTCCTCCTCCTCAGTGTGTCACATGAGATCAAAACATTAACAAAGAATAGTTTATAGTTGAAAACATGAAAACATCATCTATATAAATTGATTTTTTTTTTGCTCTAACTCTAATGAATCATTTTCTAAAACATCCCTAAAATGATAAAGAACCCTTTAAATCTACCATTTATAGAGCAGGTGTTTTCATAAACACAAATGAAAACTGATATATGATAGAAACCTCAGTACCACCTTCATCACAACCTTAAGTGACATATTTTGACCAAACAGTGGAGGCTAGGTTTGAATAAGAGTGAAATTTCACAGCAATGGGAGATACCCTAGTGGTGACATTCTTGAGAAAATAACGCTAACCTCAGTTGCCTTAGTCTGATAGAGGTGTCATGAAGATTCACACAGTTTAATTATGGCAAAAGATCATCAAATATCGTTGATGAGGGAGTGAGAAGCCATGGGAATTGGGATATCAGCATCGTTAAAAAAGGTGAATCATAATTGGCCCCAAAGTTTAACATGTTGAAAATTTGCTAGAAGTTTTCAAAATTACTTTCCTAGAGGCGGATAAGAACTTAAGGATAATTCCAGTTTGAATCTATATTGAGAAACTGTATCAGTGTGTGTGTAACTCCTTTTCAGTGTGACAGTAAAATGATTGTTAAAATTATAGCACTGATGATGAACCAATACTTGGTTTTCTAGCATATTTTGGGAACACTATACTGATGACATTTAAACTCTGCTGCTCTTGTAAAAAATAACATCCTCTGTCTTTTTAGACGACAATCATGGCATCCTATTCGCACGACCTTTGCTCGTTATCTGGTCTGACGTTTATAGCACTCGAAGGCACTAGACTGATATAAATATGACACATACAGTAAAGTAATTATCTATGAATAGGTTGTGTTAGAACTATCCCCGGAAAGCAATCCTTCTTAAACCGTGATTGAACCCGAGACGAAAATGTAAACAGTGATTTCAATGGAATTATAATCATAACTGACTCTGGGAAATTCATCAATAACATATTCAAGGGATCCTTTCAACAACAAAAACAATAAAACAGTCTAAACGAGACTAAAGAGAAGTTTATACAAGCCAAGAGTATTGGATAATTATAAACCATTGAACAGGTGCACTGTTGCAATACTTTGCAATATAGTGACATCTCATACAAACTGTTGTTACTGTTTGTATGAAAGACAAACATAAATAAGCTGAAATCACAATGTATATTGATATGGGGCAGGGAGGGGAAGGAGGGGGGGGATCTTCAGCGGTTATGCAGAGGACCCTAACAGAGCCAGGTAGAAACAACTCTGGGTTTTTTAATGCATGTGATCTATACTGTTTTACAGATCTACAAAGATTTTGAAACAAGCTGTCACATGTTTCAATCAATGTGCTACTTGTGAAAATTTGTTGTCAAAAGATCTCTTTTTAATTATTATGAGAAGAATCACAAGTAGAAATATATGTCCAGTATATTCCATTTTGGAGAGATACGGATACAATTTTACTGACGCTAAAAGCTTAAACCCAGTTAAGCAAACTATGATTGAAAATACTTCAAAGAAGCTTTCTGATTGGTTGATGATCTGATATGTGTAAAATTACCAAACTAACGGTGGGGAACATTTCATTGCAAAAAAATCTGCTAGTAATAGGAGTCGTAACAACCGTATATTAGTTCAATTATATCACACTATTATCGAATT
>KN883295.1:146403-157961 GCA_000934455.1 Apostichopus parvimensis | reverse complement strand
TTTGCGATCCGCGTTTGAAGTCATTGCCGACTTTGCAATCTGCTGTTCCCTCACAATTTTGCAAGGTCGGTGACTCCATAGTTTTCCCCTTCAGGAAACCAAGAAAATGCTTGATTTAACATAACAAGGTACATGTAAATATAAGTTTTGCAGTGTAAGCTATATTAATGCAGATTATCGAGTACATTATTTCTGTATGCTGCCCTGTTGACGAATCTAACTGTAATAGAAGTAACTGATTTTGCGATCCGCGTTTGAAGTCATTGCCGACTTTGCAATCTGCTGTTCCCTCACAATTTTGCAAGGTCGGTGACTCCATAGTTTTCCCCTTCAGGAAACCAAGAAAATGCTTGATTTAACATAACAAGGTACATATAAATATAAGTTTAGCAGTGTAAGCTCTTTTAATGCCGGTTAATCTTAAACCATTTCCCTAATTTTGTTTATTTTGTGCTATAACCTTTTCATTACAGCTTGATATCACTTTCACATGACTACGAATTGCTAGATTTGCTAGATTTGAGTAACTTTATACCATACAACTACCTCAGCAAATTTTGAAAGTGTAAGCTCTATTGTGTGTTCATTTTATATATCAACTTCCGTACTTTTTTTTTCTGCATCCGTTTGATTAATTTGCTATCACTTTTCCATTAACAGCTTGAAATCACTTTCAAATGACCTTATAGATTGAACATTGGAAAAGCAAAAAATATAACCTATTCAATAACTGAATAAAGAAATGAAACTACTTGATTTAACATAAGAAACAATACAGTATATATGCACATTCCATTAATGTCATAAAGTTTTACACAAGAATGGTCATCACATTGTTTACTCATCACGTTTTACATTTCTAACCATCTTGACTGTTCATATTCAGAAATGCAGTCAACATTTGTTTCCAATTGTGGAGTCCCATGAATGGTAGAGTGACAGCATCGGTATCAAAATAGCCTCAGAGACTTCCTCTAACATATGATTAGAGCAGATCTATTGGTTTTAATCTGATATGTTTTCCACATGTGAAAACAGATGGGTAATGTCTATGAAGTCTTTTCATAATAAGATAGTAAATACGTGGAACTGGTTAAGAAGCTTCACGCTTTCTTGATGATTTCTTCCACATAAATGCACACGTTTTCTGAGACATCTTTCTCTTTTTTCACATTAAAGCCATATCAACTATTAAAAGCTAAATAAGAGAATGTGCTCATCCTACTATGCAAGGAATTATGGTATTTTGAATTACCAAAGATAGGTTTCCATAGCAACAGGGATTTGTTATGCCACCAGGGGAGCTGCCAAGCATGTCATGTATGAAATTTTTCAGAGCATTGCTTAAGTTCACAAATGAGAAACTACATTAAATTCTTTTCTTGGCACTAGAAAGTTTAAAGTTGCATATCCCCCTCTCTAAAATAGACCACAAGAGAGCAAAATGAAATTTTCACATTGAAAGTACAAATCCTATTAAATATTATTTAATTTGTTTTTCTTCGATTTAGTTGATTATTCTAACACGCTACAGTGTATTATTAAAAATAATATTGTAATTGTTCAAATTAAGACATCCTTATAGAGTAAATGAAGCACTTCTTTGAAAGTTCTAGTTAATATATACAGCAGTCATGCTCTGTGGAGGACAGAATTGTAACAATAGTACAAGGAACTGCACTCTGCATGTTTCCACAACAATGAAACGAAACATCGCTCAATGTTTAAGGTCAGAAAATGTTGTGTTACCCTTTGTGAAGACCCTCTGACAAACATGAGGAATGATTCTTCAATCATGTAAAACTTAAAAGAGTTCTTTTATCCTCCACTGATTCCCCTCCCCTCTCTGATGACCCCCTTCTTTCCCTCCTCCGAACCCAATTCTTCCAGTTGCACACATGGAAATAACGATCGGCTCCAAAATTTAAAGTAGACAACGAGTGGTACATCGTGACTACTATAAATGGCAGGAAAATGCTACAACCTGCTCTCCATCCAGACATTGTAGTACATTATAGTCTAACAGCCAGCACACACACACTGCTTATGGTCAGCATACACACAGTAATACATCCCTCCCTACATGTCCAAGAGCATAATTGTTATTAGAAAACCCAAAATAGCAACAAACCATTGGCAGTTGCAAAGGAACTAATTGAACGAAATTTACAAATTTTATGATGGCCTTGGAGACTAGAGCTGTTATCACGTTTTGACCTAAGAGTTCCAGGGTGTTCTACAGTATTGGAAGGCATGTAAACAGAGTTATAGTACAGTGAAAGCATCCCTACTTGACATATAAATATATGAACTTTTTTGTTATTGAGATGTTTGCCAACATCTCATTTCCTGATTAGTTTCATATCTATTTAGCCAAAGAAAACATCATCTGTCATCTAAATGGGATACCCATCGGGTTCACCCTGGTAGGAATGAAGTGAGTGTTGATTCAATACTGCTACAGTCTAATGGCAAAGTATAATAAGTTCTATTGGATATATGCAGCTGAAGGAGTACTTTCATAGGGGTGTATTGTTTTTTGCTCTTTTTTTCAGTTTATATAAAGCGAGCTGGTTGTCCCTCCTACAACTTGGGGTTTCTTTATGAAGGTTATCCAAAGAGTAAAGATGATCGTTCCAACAGGAGTACGAATTTAAATGTATCAATTCAAGGTTATGTCAGTCTTGAGTTTGTTCCATGATTTCCTCCTCATTTACACCTTCCCTACTCTAGATACCTTTCTGTGGCAGATGACAACATGGGCCCATGTTAGCTTCCATTAACAGTAGTCAGTATTAACATGCATTTAACATGCATTTGACATGCATTTGAACTAGAAATGATCAAAGTAAATACATCAAGCATAAATCAAAGGAATTAAAGTGTACCAGCAGGTATCAAGGCCAACGCCAACTTGTCAAGGCCATGCAAACAGTCTGAAACATATTCTTTAATTATAATACCTTGGGAGCTGGCAATTAAAGCTGGATATGTTACCAATATATAGATTGGTAGACTTGAAACTTTAGGAAAGTCCAGAGGAACATTAATGTTTGGCTAATGGAAGAGGAACACATTCAATAGTATCCTGGTGAAATTTGCATTCTAATTCATATTGATTGTTTGTGAGAAAACAACATTTGAAGTTTACATATGTACCAAAAGTGAACTTGAAGCAAACAGGTCTTATGTCATATATGCAAAAATATTAAAAGTCAAACATAATTTACCTCTGGACTACATCTTCTTACTAAAGTGGGAATAGGTCAGACGGTAGGTAGCAGAGTAAATTATGTCGGGGTTCCTAATCATAACATACTGTTCGGTATCATAATAAATAATTAAATTACCATCACAGTTTCGACAGATCCTAAAAATTCCCTGTATATTTATTTCTCTTTAATAACATGCCCACTTCTTCCAAGTGTCTTCAGGATGTCAAGTTCTTCTGGCATATGAGAGTTCACAAATGAGAAACTACATTAAATTCTTTTCTTGGCACTAGAAAGTTTAAAGTTGCATATCCCCCTCTCTAAAATAGACCACAAGAGAGCAAAATGAAATTTTCACATTGAAAGTACAAATCCTATTAAATATTATTTAATTTGTTTTTCTTCGATTTAGTTGATTATTCTAACACGCTACAGTGTATTATTAAAAATAATATTGTAATTGTTCAAATTAAGACATCCTTGTAGAGTAAATGAACCACTTCTTTGAAAGTTCTAGTTAATATGTACAGTAGTCATGCTTTGTGGAGGACAGAATTGTAACAATAGTACAAGGAACTGCACTCTGCATGTTTCCACAACAATGAAACAAAACATCACTCAATGTTTAAGGTCAGAAAATGTCATGTTACCATTTGTGATGACCTTCAGACAAACATGAGGAATGATTCCTCAATCATGTAAAACTTTTAGAGTTTCCTTATCCTCCACTGATCTCCCTCCACTGATCCCCCTCCCCTGATCCCCTTCCCCTCTCTGATGACCCCCTTCTTTCCCTCCTCCGAACCCAATTCTTCCACTTGCACACATGGAAATAACGATCTGCTCCAAAATTTGAAGTAGACAACGAGTGGTACATCGAGACTACTATAAATGACAGGAAAATGCTATAACCTGCTCTCCATCCAGACATTGTAGTACATTATATGTCTAATAGCCAGAACACACACTGCTTGGGTCAGCATACATACAGTATTAATACATCCCTCCCTACATGTCCAAGAGAATTGTTATTAGAAAACCCAAAATAGCAACAAACCATTTGCAGTTGCAAAGGAACTAATTGAACGAAATTTACAAATTTTATGATGGCCTTGGAGACTAGAGCTGTTATCACGTTTTGACCTAAGAGTTCCAGGGTGTTCTACAGTATTGGAAGGCATGTAAACAGAGTTATAGTACAGTGAAAGCATCCCTACTTGACATATAAATATATGAACTTTTTGTTATTGAGATGTTTGCCAACATCTCATTTCCTGATTAGTTTCATATCTATTTAGCCAAAGAAAACATCATCTGTCGTCTAAATGGGATACCCATCGGGTTCACCCTGGTAGGAATGAAGTGAGTGTTGATTCAATACTGCTACAGTCTAATGGCAAAGTATAATAAGTTCTATTGGATATATGCAGCTGAAGGAGTACTTTCATAGGGGTGTATTGTTTTTTGCTCTTTTTTTCAGTTTATATAAAGCGAGCTGGTTGTCCCTCCTACAACTTGGGGTTTCTTTATGAAGGTTATCCAAAGAGTAAAGATGATCGTTCCAACAGGAGTACGAATTTAAATGTATCAATTCAAGGTTATGTCAGTCTTGAGTTTGTTCCATGATTTCCTCCTCATTTACACCTTCCCTACTCTAGATACCTTTCTGTGGCAGATGACAACATGGGCCCATGTTAGCTTCCATTAACAGTAGTCAGTATTAACATGCATTTAACATGCATTTGACATGCATTTGAACTAGAAATGATCAAAGTAAATACATCAAGCATAAATCAAAGGAATTAAAGTGTACCAGCAGGTATCAAGGCCAACGCCAACTTGTCAAGGCCATGCAAACAGTCTGAAACATATTCTTTAATTATAATACCTTGGGAGCTGGCAATTAAAGCTGGATATGTTACCAATATATAGATTGGTAGACTTGAAACTTTAGGAAAGTCCAGAGGAACATTAATGTTTGGCTAATGGAAGAGGAACACATTCAATAGTATCCTGGTGAAATTTGCATTCTAATTCATATTGATTGTTTGTGAGAAAACAACATTTGAAGTTTACATATGTACCAAAAGTGAACTTGAAGCAAACAGGTCTTATGTCATATATGCAAAAATATTAAAAGTCAAACATAATTTACCTCTGGACTACATCTTCTTACTAAAGTGGGAATAGGTCAGACGGTAGGTAGCAGAGTAAATTATGTCGGGGTTCCTAATCATAACATACTGTTCGGTATCATAATAAATAATTAAATTACCATCACAGTTTCGACAGATCCTAAAAATTCCCTGTATATTTATTTCTCTTTAATAACATGCCCACTTCTTCCAAGTGTCTTCAGGATGTCAAGTTCTTCTGGCATATGAGAGCCATTATATGAGAGTATAACAGTTTAAGGACAGCCTTTAATGACATTAGCCCTTCAATAGGTTGGTTAATTCATCAAGCTCTACTTACTCAGTTTGTTCACTTTGAACGATATTCTCAAGCAGGCTACATCAATTGACCTGTATCATGGTAAAATTACATCCAGACTCTACTTCCAACTACCGTACTAATGACACCAAGATATGTGGGTCAGTCTACATGATGCAGAACATTGCATATATCGAATAATGGCACAACTTTCGCCATTTGATGTTCTAATTATCATTCTCTTCCATAAAACTAGACTATTAGTAACTGAAATATCAAGGCCACTTTTGCAGAAATTTTTGTGATTAAGATCATAACAGGCTGAGAAACTAACATACACATGTGCTGGTAGCTATCAAAAGACGGAGAATGACAACAGACAGGGCTCGAACTAAAGATTGGGAGAGGGCAACCGTTTTTTAGGGCAAGTTAGAAACAAATGACAGAGCACAACAGTAATGTTTCAGCTTTCCCAAAATTTGTAACATTTGGCACTGAGGCATTTAGCTTTCTAAAAATGAGAGAAACAATGTTACGAAATAACAGCAGACAGAAACAATTCATGAAATTTCACATTTCCAGCTCGGCTGATTAACAGATGTTTTTTGGGCTCAATATAAAGCTGGAATTTCAGGAAATGTTTGAGCAGTGATTTTATAGAGACATGTCACAAATAAGAAGCTGCAACAGCTGCAATAACTCACTGTAGGAAGGTTGAATCAAACTCAAACAATAGAGAGCAGGGGATAGGTGCTGGGGGGCACTGGGGGCACATGCCCCCCCCCACTTTTTTCCAAAATAGCAAATGTGCCCTACTGGCAAATAAAATGTGCCCCTTTGATGAAGAACTGTCTTTTGGATATCTTAAGCCTTTGTTAATTTTAATATTTCATTTTAATTAGTCACGTGCACCATAATAGTATTAACAACATACTAACACATACATATTTAAGTAATATGGCCGGTGTGTATCGGTTGATAGCATAACGAGTGGGTGGCTGTGGAATGAGAAGTGCCCCTCTGATGTTGTGCCCCCCCCCCCCACTTTTTGGAAGAATTCCTACCCTCCCTGATAGAGAGATTATTGTAGCAGTCTAGCACTGCCCATTGTGTGAAACTAAAGTGTCTATTGTGTGAAACTGCATAGCACAATTTAACATGTCCTTTGCAGCCTCGCTGCAAGATGCTGCAGCCCCCTTTTGGGTTCTCATTTCGAGACAGCACCTTTACCTGATTAGGCATTAAATAATCAAGATAATTATGAGTGATACCCACCGCAACTTGATGAAAGGGGCACAGTGGCTGTTGCTATCGGTTACGTGATTTTTAAGGGGATTATATGGCAAGTTGTAGGACCATGCCCTTCCCCTGACCACAAATATTATCCTGCCCACATATATATCACATGCAGACAACTGTGCATTCCAACATGTATGCTGATGTCATAAATCATGTAATAAATCATTCAATGTAGTTATATAAATATTTTACCAAAATAAATTAAAAGTATAAGGAATGTCGAGTAGGTGGGTATGTAGCACCAAAAGGCTATATAGTCCAATACTAATAAAAATTTAATATTGTGACGCCCATTTCAAATATGGCAATTCTCTTTCTTCTTCTTCCTTTCCTTCCTTCTTTCCTTCTTTCTGTTTTTCCTTTTTCTCTTCTCTTCTCTTTTCACACACCCACACTTGACACCTATCTGAACGGATTTATATATTTGCCTTTAAAAATATGCCAAAGCATTGTGTAGTAAAATCCCTTCAGGCAGGGTATTTGGGTAACAAGACCAAAATTGTATTGTTGCTGTAATCAAACCAACATTCTTGCAAAATTGGTAATGTAACATTAAACCTTCTAGATTGTTCATCATGTACAGACTACCCAGTGGGAGATTTTTTTTTTGGGAATCCCATTGCTCTACCTGTATTTCAGTACAATCGATCTATCCCTGGGAACCTGACACAGGGCAATACACATGCATGCAGTGTATACATATATCACTACAAGTTTTAATACTAAGTACGTTGCATATCTAGTGCAGCACAGCTTCACACGGCTGCATATATAACCTGGCAATGAAACATGTTCATATCTAAGAAATAACAGAAAAGCACAACAATTAAGAAACCAGCAAAGATATGAAACTCTACCCAGAGATATATATATGAATTCAATCTAGAGATGCGTGACTCTGCTTAGAAAAATTTGTGATTCTACCTAGAGAAATTTTTGTCTCCACTTACAGAAATGTGACTCCATTGGAAATTACATGTGTTTCCAAGTAGGAGTTGATTGCAATACCTGCTTTGAGAATCAATGGACAATTCCTCCCTGATGATGACAAATAAGGATAATATAGGGGTGATGTATTTAGTTCAAGGGGACAGGCAAGTGAAGTAGCGAGCTAACTGAATGCATAATTTTAGTCAGAGTGGAAATATTTGTACATAACCCCATCATTAATAGGCTGAACTAACAAGTGCATAACTGTTACAAATAAATTTTTCTACACTTTCACAAGTACTTCTAATTTTAATTGGTAACAGGTTTACTTTAATTTTATCATGAATGGCTACCGTGTCTTTTGCTTTCGACAATTGCCTGCATGGACATGAATGACCTTTGTTGGCATGTCAAAGTTAGGCATCTAACATTTAACTTGGAACCATTTATTTCCCCCTTTTATGGCTATGAATGTGCCGCAAATGGCACAAGAAGATTTCAAATATAAAGTCAATGAAATTTCATATGACAAACATCATTATAAAATGTTAAGTTGTTGACAAAATTTATTAAAAATTCCAACAAATTAAATCAACTATAATATAAACCTTTCCCATCTTTTATTTATTAATGACTGTTAGCCATTTAACACTAAAAATCATTGCCGCATAAAATGAAATGTTTTATGGTTCATAAAGTAAAAACGTAACCATAAAAAGTTACGGTGAGTGCTCTTATCCTTAATCCTGAGTATACAGTAAATAAAAGCCTCTCCAAGATGTACTTCCTCTTTCGAGTAAAAAAATATGTCAACGAGTTGTTTTGTGTTTTCAAGTATTGTCGTGCAACACTTTGAACATGCACAACTATAAACACTGGAAATGCTGTTAAACATATTTGTTATTCCTTTCATCCTACACATTCAACCCTGCACAAGTTGAGTGTCTGTCTTCAACGTACAGAGAGTCAAATATGGCCAAAAACCTTCCCAGATGAAAAGATACTTATCGGGCTGTGCACAAAAACTTCAGATAGTAATTCATACTTCTGATAAACAAAACAAGGCCTTGAAAAGTCCAGTTCCAAACGAATTGAAAACGATAGAAGATCCAAGCTCAAAAGGAATTTCTAAGCACTTTGGGTGGTAGAATGAGAAGGGAGGGCATTGACCAGAGAGGTCCGGACATGGAGGGTGCACAGCATTCATAGGTTACCAGTTCACTCTAGACACGGTAGAATGAGAGTGCTGAGGTTGTGTGGAGACAGGTAAGCCAGGAGTGAAGTAAATAGAGTCAAAACATGGGCTAATCCGCCACAGGTTTTTAGCAGCTATTAAAAGATATGCCAAACAAAATGTCCTGATATATTTTATAAATAATTTGAAATAATCAAATTTGTAGGAAAAATCTTCAAATTTAACAGAAACTCAGGCTTAAGTAAAATATTAGTCTGATGGTTACATTGGTCACTCCACTGTCTGGCTTTAAGGGACTTATGCAAATCATTAACGTCGTTCGATTTGATGAGATGCAGGTGTCCCTCAGATTCTCCTGAAAAGAGCACTGACCCCGAATAGGAGGTGACTGCAGAAACTTTAACCTGCATAATCTTGGTCAAACCATTCAATAAAATTGATAAAATGTGCTAGCCTACTTGATTAATTTGATAAAAGGGTCATACATGTGAATCAATACACATAAACTCTGTATAATGAATTTGTTATATTCTTGAGAAACATTAACCATTGCAAAGAGCCACAAGCACTGCAATTTTGAATGCAAATTTATTTGTAAACCATTCATGCAGCCCTGTACAGTTAACACCCCCTTTGAAGAGCTGAGAACTATTTCTGAATATTAATTATTAAGTCTCAACTACTGTACATTGCGTTACAGTACATTGCATCACATTGCATTACAGTACATTGCAAGTACATTACATTTCAGTTCATTGCAATGCATTGCATTGTATAACATTACATTACATTATATTGCATTGCATTACAGTACATTACATTGCATTACAGTACATTGCATCACATTGCATTACAGTACATTGAAAGTACATTACATTACAGTTCATTGCATTACAGTACATTGCATTGTATAGCATTACAGTACATTATATTGCATTGCATTACAGTATGTTACATTGCATTACAGTACATTGCATCACATTGCATTACAGTACAGTACATTGCAAGTACATTACATTACAGTTCATTGCATTACAGTACATTGCATTTTATAGCATTACAGTACATTATATTGCATTACAGTACGTTACATTGCATCACATTGCATTACAGTACATTGCATCACATTGCATTACAGTACATTGCAAGTACACTTCATTGCATTGCATAGCATTACAGTACATTGCATTGAATTGAATTGCATTACGGTACATTGCAATGCATTACAGTACACTGCAAGTACATTGCATTACAGTAACAAATATTCTCTTTCAATGTGGATCAGGAAGAAATAGACAGGCCCGAGCAACAACAAAAAATCACAAGTCTAGTATGGCAATACATATCATCAATTTAATGCACTGTACATTCATTGCAATTAAACTTTGAGGGCTTCGGCAACCTTGCGGCAAACTTAACGCAACATACTAAAGAGTTTTTCAAAATATTGAAGACAAATTCCATACCCAGATCAATAGTCTATTTTAATTAGTACCATTTGTACCTCTCACCCAAAGGATGACAAATTAAAGTGCAGTTCAAATACATTCTGTTGATGATGTGAGAAGAGGCTTGAAATGCTACTGATCTCATGGGCGACATTGCATGCGTGACAATGGCAAGGGTAATGAAGAGCTTGTGATTCTATCACTATTATGACCACATTCATGTGAACTTTCATTTTGTTGGGGAAAGACACTTAAGCCTAGGAAATAACCGGGTGTTTCCTGTTTATAAAATATTCTCAGTAATCCAGGATTATAAGCACGGGCAAACATATTTCCAAGGTCTCTTTTTAGTGAGTGATGTTTAATCTGCGGTACTTAACTCCTAGTTTGAATCCCTATCAGTTGCGATTCCAAGAGGACGACTTATATAAACTCTGTAGTCTTTTAGCAGCTTACAATATGACATCAAATAAATGCGGTCAGTTCCTATAGCAGTGAGGTAAAATCCATCAGTAAATACCTCCTTCAGTAAAAAAAAAACTCCCTCTTCACACTATAGAATGCTGATTTAACACTTTTTGCAGGTCATTGTCATTATAAACTTGTACCTTAGGTTAATAGCTAGGATAAGTCTAGATCTAGTCAAGCTGGACAGAATATGCCTTCACAAGATGCCAATTACAAGTCAGAAGTCACATACATGCACATCAGATCCCTTTTATAGTACATACAGTAATAGTACAGTACACACTAAAATCCATCAGTAAATACCTACTTCAGTAAAAAAAAAAAAACCTCCCTCTTTACACCGTAAAATGCTGATTTAATACTTTTTGAACGTCATTGTCACTATTAACTTGTACCTTAGCTTAGTAGCTAAGGTAAGTCCAGATCTAGTGCCTTTCAATCATAAGGTCCCGAGTTTGAGTCACTCAAAGATTAATGTATGTTGTCCAGTTACAGAGTTGTTGACAATTGACAATTCATAATCATGGACGTTAAATATGAATCTAAGAGACTGACTTCGGTCAGCTTGCGGCT
>KN883295.1:103793-123125 GCA_000934455.1 Apostichopus parvimensis | reverse complement strand
CAAGGACACAACATAATGAACTAGGCAGGAATCGAACCAGCAATCCTTGGATCACGAGTCCGACGCCTTAGCCAATTGGCCACCACGCTCTTAATAAGTAATGAGGGAATTATACATGAGGAAACAGTTACTTAAAAGTCAGTATATACCTGGCTGTTTACACGCAGACTATAGAGGCCTACAGTAGAAGGGAGTTTTGTTTAAGTGGGAGCAATGAAACATTTTGCTAAACAACAGATTTATCACGTTTCTATATTTACTTCAAAGTTGGCCATGAATTTGCGAGTATCACACACAGCACACATGCTGTTACATATGTTGATGTGTTTTGACCGACATGTGGTTGAATGAGTACGAGGGCCCATTGACCAGTAGTGACAGGTCACTGAGGGTGTACAGTGCTAAATGGTTACCAAATTCACTCTAGACATGGTCAAGCAAGAGTGCTGGGATTGTGGGGAGACAGGTAAGTGAGTGAGTGAATTAAAACACATTAGAATTGAACACATTATTACCAGACCTATGACATACATTTACTTACTTAAAGGGAGTGAAGACTCGCGCAAAAAGAAACGTCTAATGCCGGTAATTTGACCTAGTTTCGAATGAGGTGTAACAGAAGTGTTAAACACCACCATCGATCACAGAAAATACACACACAGCTTGCTACCGTCGGTAATTAGACACTAGTGTACAGTCAGTACATACAGCTGCGGTCAATACCCACAGCACAGTATACAAACGATACAGCTAAAGATAACAATTAAGGTATCACGTTTCATTACTGTCTGCATTTTGTAGCGACAGGAACAAAACGTCACTTGCAAGCAACAGAAAGTTAACTTTTTCAGATGGCTGCACGCGGTTTGGGGCGAGTCTTCAATGCCTTTAACACTTATGCTGTACTATTTTAATATAAAGAGCAGTGAACATGCAGTTAAAATAAAGCACTTAACATCCTACAGAAGCTGAGTTTTACTTTGTCATTACTAAGACAGGATGTATAGCTCATTACATTTAGACACTTCCAAGTAACCGGATGGAGTATTCCACTAACATAAAGCATTAGTCATAAGTATGAACACATAAATATGACTGTTCATATCCGGTCTGATATTATTACCTTCAACAAAAAACATGCTGTCATCACTTTTCTTGACCCATGGGGATTCATTTCTTCTTTCATTTTGCTTCACCTACTTCTTTGCTTTCATTTCATGACATGTTTTCTTTTCTTTTCTTTCTTTTTTTTTACTAACATTATTCACTATCACAATACAAAATGAAAGAGCAAATCAGACCAGATATGAAATAACAAATTATTGAACGAAGAAGAGGATTCAGTTGAATTTTATGAACAGAGTGATTGCTGGAAGCCATTTCTCCAATTGTGCAGGTAATCAAAATTTGTCAGGCTGTAAAAACCAAGTGCAAATTTATTGAAAGCAATTCATAGAATTATCACCTGAAGTTGTGACAAGTACCTGTCAGGCAGCATTAGGGGCATCTGTGTGTTATTTTGGTTCGTTACCACCAACAACACTAGATTAGTGATAGTTGGAAGGTCAATGCTAGGTCAATGCTAACTCAGGTTTATACATGCAGTGTGAAACCATACACCGCATGTCTTCTGCACGGTTATTTTCGAAACTCGCTATGTCATGGAAACAAAGTCCACAGAGCTGTATTGTTAATATAACAAATGACTCACCTTTCATGTTGAAAGGAAGACAATAGAAGCTTATCTACATCCAGACTAAACAATTGCTTTCATGGCAAAAAACAAGGAGTATAAAGCAGCCTTTTTTTAAATAAAAGTAAATAAAGTTTGTTAAATCTTTCCCTTGGTATTTAATACTCAAACCGCACAACACAACCGTAATTAACATACTGAGTTCAAAGCCCCAGAAGTTTTGGAATTTTTCGACGTAAATCATTCTGGGACCTTGAACTTGAGGAACCCCATATGATATCAGCTCAGATTTCTCATTCTCATTGCTGTCTGTTTTTTAACACACTACCGATAAGGTTCTACTTGAAATGTATATTACTATGCAAAGCATCAGAGCTTTGACTGTATTTGACCAGATACAGCCTGTGTAACATGGTATGTTAAATCGTGTTTTATGCAGTTGTGTAAATACCTGAGACTTTATAGCCATTAACATCAGCTACTGTGTGCATATATACTAGTTCAAATTAGTAACATTCAACTTAACGTTATGGACATGTCTTACAGAGCATGGCCATATCTTTCAGAATTCTGTGATTCTCTGTTGAGCCTTTCGGTATTCATCCCATTAAAGAAATTGGAGGTTATTAAACTTCCCAGCACTGTCCATAGTCTGTCAAACTTTTCCTATACTGTATATGGTCATGAGTTTTCATTGTGACATTTATCATCAAAAGCACAGGACAAGAGATGAGACAGGTCTCAGAACAATATTCATGTAGCCCTTATGAATACCTCTCCCACCCCCCCCAACCCCCATACCCTTCCCCCATCTTGGACAAGCCGATTAATATCATATAAACTCTGGCAATAGTTAACAGTCACAGCAGACGAAAAACACCAGAGGAACTGCATAATGAGTTAAGTATACTGACCAAGTTACGGACCCCAACACCCCACAAACCCAGATTAACTTAAATGAGAGGAACAAATTAATTACAGATAGATTAACCCTTCAAAACAACGTCTTTTCTCATCAATTTGTTAAGACTGATGATTAGGGACGAGAGAATCCGAGACTTTATATTATTGTCTTATAGACACAACAATGATCAACGGGAATGAGAAGATCAATATCTGAATGTTCAACTTTTTATAGTTTAGATCAAAATATGTCTCCATTACCAAGGCAATTTATGGGATATATATGTATATAATATTACAATAATAATAATATTTGATTTTTATATAGCGCTTTACACCAAGCGATAGGTCTCAAAGCGCTTTACAGACTTTATATTACCCCTGGTCAATGATAACCTGTCCCAGAGACAATCCCTCCAGTGGCAGCAGTTATATACTGCGCCCAATGACAAGTTACCTCGAAGGTACCCATTTAACCCTGAGGTGGAGAGAGGCAAGTGAGATATAGCATCTTGCCCAAGGACACAACATAATGAACTAGGCAGGAATCGAACCAGCAATCCTTGGATCACGAGTCCGACGCCTTAGCCAATTGGCCACCACGCTCTTAATTACTGTATTATGTGATATACAGTAATTAATGTAGGCACTGTGTTGAAAAGAAAAAGCTGGAGCCAGACTGCATCAGTATCAAACAATAGAGATCTATCAACTGTAGGCAGACAAGCAATGCATGTCCATTGTGTGAAACTGTAGTACAGGTTGCAGAAAGGCAACACTAGCTAAAGTGTGCAAAAGAGGGATCCTGTGGTTAAAAATTAAAAAATTCAAAACATGAAGTATCAGGTTAAATAAAATGGATTGAATACTATCTTTCCCAGTTTGGGACAAGACAAGACACTATTTGCCAACAATTACAGTTTAAAAAAAAATATTATAAAAAAAAAATTATAAATTTTTTTTTTTAAAATTTAAAAAACCATGTGACAAAAGGAAAGACTCACCAAGATGTTGGTGAAGCGCTCATCTAGATCCCCTTTCTCTGGCATCGGGAGCTTCATAGCTGACACTGATCCCTGTTTCGCAGACGAGCTTCCTCGCCTGCTTGCCATCATAGGGTAACTGTTTCTTCGTGATAGCTGTGAACTTGGTGTATTTCCCATATTAATCAATTAATTATCCCAAAAGAATTATGACTGTATGGAACCAATCCATCTTGACTAAAAAAAAAAAAATACAGCTGTCTGAATTACGTCCTGTTGTTGAAAACCTATGGAATGACAAAGAAAATAAACAAATTAAGGAAATTCTGATTTTGAAAAAAATTGCTAAAGAAAACAACAAAGCACAATCGACCCTTCGAACCATAATTTAACTACATGGTCTACTCATCATCGTCGCCACCACCAAATTCCTTTGTTTGGAGATTGGTAACCCCCAAACAAACAATCGAACTAAATATCCTGTTGATACTGTTCACGCACGCAATGATGATACAAATGACATTGGATTCCCCCCCCCTCCCCTCACCCCACTTTTTGGGGGTTAGTTTACAATGGATCAATTGTACCAAACATATTCTGCCATATAAACTTATATCAAACTTTATTATATTCTGCAAAGATGAAGGTACCAGCAAAGTTTAGGACATTCATTCACACTGGTACAATTTACGTATTGCAACCAGTCCAGTTGTGTGATCTTTCTACAGTGCAGCGGTACCAGCACAATTTACACTGCAAATTTGCTGGCAGTGGAAGAGATGGCTACCAACCAATTCAAATTTACGCTGGGATGGATTTATTAGAATACTTTGAATAATTTATCAAAATTATAAGTTATCATAATTTATATGGGAATAAAATATGAGATTTTCACTTTCTTTAAAAGTAGTTACTGAAAGTGATTAAGATTTTAAATAGAATTTTATTTAAAAGAATTAAGATATATACCAAACGACGCCGCAATTCACGCAGCCCTGAAAGTGTCAACAGCTTGGTCATTGTCAATGCAGTGTACAACTTTTGAATTACCAAAAAGTTCCCTTTTTCTTGTCTTTCTTGAACTTCTGATGTCAAAACAAGTAGTCAAAAACCTCATAATTTGTAATTTTGATAAAATCAGTTCTTCTCAAACACAAACAGTTTCTTTTATGGTTTTGTGTTTTATGTTTTAGCGAGGCAAACGATCAAGGTCTTCCACATCGCTTCTACTTTGCCGATCATGGGGCATGAAAGAACAGTAGTACTCACATCACTGTACAGTGCCCTCACATGAATAAAGAATATATATATCTACTTCTCTCCAAGCCATATTAAATCTATTCTTTCTTTCTTTTATCACCTCATATAACTTCTGTTCATTCATGATGGCACTTAAAGGCTGCCTTCTAGACAGATTTAACAACTGGTGCTAAATTTAAGTGAGTAAATGTTTATAAACATAACCCGGATTTTTATAGCCTAAACCCTCCAAAAATATTTTATAGGATATTTCGATCTTGACATTGCACCCATGCACAAACAGCATTTCACAGCTCTGGCTGAAAATGAAAATAATAAGGCCTTTCCACATCATCTCCTCATATACATGCATGTTTTACACTGGAACAGAATTATATGTTGTTACATAAATCAGAGAATAAGTTGGCGTTAACATTTCCCAGAGTAGATTTGAGGCCTCATATGTATATTATTTATGCTCTTGATAAAACACAGAAAAAGTTCAGATAGTACAAGAATTAAGAACTTGCCCTCTGTATCTATAGCAACTTGAAAACAATTACCATACCACATACATGCATGCATGCAACAGACCAGGTACATTAAGTTATTCACAATCAATATTGATGTAACACTGAACTTGTTACATTTCTGCAATAATAATAATATCATTTAGATGTTTTAAGAATCTTATCTTGATTGTCATCAGGTTTTGCTGCTTTTCACAGATACATATGTGTTAAATGGTTTTTCCTAACCAAGCTATACCATAGATAGGTCTCATCTTTTCTGTTATACTTTTTCATGATAAAATAGAATTTACACAATGGACAAGTACTTCCTGTGTGCCACACATGACCACTGAATCAGCATCAAAGTGCATGGCTGAATGAGGATCGCCGTAGCAACGGGGTCTGTTAGTAATACTTTTTACTATTTAGATCTGCCACTTAGATTAGCTAAATATCTGAATTCACCGTATATCTAAGTCATGTGACCCCAACGAAGAACACTCTAGAGATATGTACAGGAAATATGGCACAAAATTGTACATTTTGACAGTCTATATTTATAAAGCTGTATTTTGGGCTCAGTTTGCTATGATCTAGCGTTATCGTACTTTGTCCACCGAACAGCAAAAGTTGAAGTTACCCAAAGGCTACTAAGATGACTTAATACAGATATAAGCGACTAAAATCAAGAAAATCATCTAAGATTAGTAATACACTTTTCAAGGTTTGCCAATGAAATACATACATTTAACATTGCACTAAATTTGTGACAAGCAAAATTTGTCACATCCACCTACTTTTGCCAATACTGGATAATGAATCTTATCATATATTCCAAGAAGACCTGATCATATTTATCTGATTTGATCAATAAATTTGATCCCAAATCATTCTCTATTTTTCAACCCTGCCATCTCTGCCTGGATTGAACCATCTGAATGTAATCCTGATCGAAGTAGTGTTCACACAAGTCACCCTGACAATGATTACTATTAATATTTAATTATTTAATATGTTAATTAATATTAATATATATAGGAGTGTAGCTCAGTGGTTAACGCCAGTGCCTTTCAATCATAAGGTCCTGAGTTTGAGTCACTCCAAGATTAATGTATGTCGTCCAGTTACAGAGTTGTTGACAATTGACAAATCATAATCATGGACGTTAAATATGAATCTAAGAGACTGCCTTCGGTCAGCTTGCTGCTTTGATAAGCCAATGAGGCTTCTTCGCGAGTTCCTGCTTGCAGGAGGATCTAAAATACATACAAAAGTACATACAATATCACAAAGTCAAATAATATATACAGATCTGCCAATTATTAAAAAAAATTTACAATTTCACTTAATTGACTGATTTGTATAGATGAGCTATAATACAACACTAACTTTCTAATATATACTACTTTCATTATCATCACATCCATAGAATATCAGTTACCTACTTTTAAAGAATTTATTATTTTGTCAGAATTGTTTTTGCCACTTTTTAGGAAATTCCTTTCACCTTTTGCTGTTGTTCTCCTTTCGATAGAGTGCACTACTTAAAAGATATGCTGTGTGGGGTAATAATTGGGAAATTGGGTAAGTCCAACCAAGCTATAAATATAATATACATATAACCACATCAATATCCTTTGAGGAATCTATTGTTACTACAATGTTCTGGGTACTCCAGATTATAGCCAAGTTCTTCTAGCCTGTTCAAACCAATGAAGGTAATTACTTTGATGTCTTACAAATTAAGAGTAATTTTTGTTTTATCATTTCATTTGCAATCCTTCTACATTTGTGGAGCCTTGTTGTCACAATTGGTTGGACTGAAGAAACCAATTATGTTTCAAATTGCATTGATCTCTTCTGCTCTTTAAACTTGAACACTCAGTATATTATGCACTAAGGTCTATATTTTGACAAATTCAATGCAAAATGCAGCTATTAAAGTTGAATTTCACCTGGGAATAGCTATAAACTCCACTGTTGTTAAATACCTGGATGGTCCAAGTTTTTGAAAGTAGACAAAGCGTAGGGGGGGGGGGGGGAGAACAGAGATAGTTGAGTATCAGTCTTGGAGTGAAATATGTTTGCAACCAGCCGTTACAAGTATCATGAATACAGTGAGTTACAACTTAAAATGCATTCAAACTAAAATGATGTGAACCTCGGAAAGCGTACATTCACTAAAGTGAGCATCATCAATTTGGAAGTGGGGGTGGGTGAATGACTGTTCAATATTTAAAATGTTACCAATTTCTAGACCGGGTAAAAAGTGCAATCACTTTATAGTGAGGAGACAGGTAAGGTGGATGCATTGTAAATACATAGAGTCTACGTCCACGTCGTCCAACAAGAAGTTTAATTGGTCAATCGACAGGAGCCAGATGTGGAAGGGAGCAGGACAACTAGATAAACAAAGGAATCCCAAAACAAAGAGATTGCTTACTATGTCCACCACAACATGTTTGATTAGTAGTTAAAGGTCAAACAGTGAGAGCGAGCGGTCAGTAAATGTTTGTAAGAAACAGAAAACATCACAGTTTCATTGCATAGCAGTTCTAAATTTTGTAAAAGTAAGTGGGCCTGACATTTCGATCCTAGCAGGATCTTCTTTATTCAGGTTCTGAAGAAGATCCTGCTAGGATTGAAATGTTAGGCCCACTAACTTTTTACACAGGCTCTTACACAGGCTCTTGAGCAGTTTACTAACAGTTTTGCTTTATTTTGAAATTTTCTGTACTAAAATTACATTAAAGGCCACAAAATCCAAGATAAAAGGTAAGGGTCATATCTAGACGTCTTAAGAGGTATCCCCTCAACAGATGTAGTGGATAGAGAAATGTTTCAAGCCAGTTTTTTTTGCAGTTTTAAAGTATAATTTCTCGGGGAAAATTTTGAACAATTTAGTTTGAACAGTTTCATCAGACTAACATGTGATAAAAAGGAACCTTTCATCACTTTTTGTAATCTTCATTGAATGAATCTGAATGAATTTGAGACAGTCACGTTAGACCATCTGAGCATTTAGAAATTATATATATACCAGCATGTATCTTATATATTTACAAAGTTCAATCGATTTCAGCAATACACAATTCTATGGAATTAACATTAGTCATAGTACTGTACACATTTATGCCCACCATCAACAAACATAGCACTTAATTGAGTGACAGATGACATACATGACAGAACACATATCAATGTGCACCGTACGTGAATGATCACATCTTGGTTGGAGTACAGACACGACTGCAGATCTTCATCAGTTAATACCATTTGAACTAGTCAGCTATGTATAATTCATAACATCAAGTCTGTATATATATATATAAAGCAACCTAAACTAATAATCTAATATATTTACTACATTCAAAAATCTTCAAATATTGAAACTTTATGTAGAAGGAATATAATATTCATTTAGAGGTACTCAAACATAATCATCTTTACAAAAGCTGCCTTGTCCAGAAAGTCTGTACTTCTAAAGTAGATAATGGTACATCTGTCAATATTTCATTGCCTTTGGTAATAAATATAAAATTCATGCTTTTGAGACAAGTTGTGATATTGCTATGAGGTGCTTCAGAAGTGCCACATTTAGAAAAGTAACTCATTCCTTTATCAGCACCATCTGCTCGCAGCATCCCTCCTTGCCCCCACCCCCCCCCACACACACACATAGTCTGATCCTCCCTGACTTTCTCCTACTGATACCTACTGTTCAAATGTCCTTGATATTACATATAAACACAGGAGACTACCATATCAAACAGTTCTATTTGAAGCAAACATTCTCTCATGCCACAATCTATTTTTGCACAACATTGACAAGTTCTGACAGCTGATATGGATATCACTCTCTCATGGAAAGGTTATCATCAGTTAACAGCTCCCCAAACACTACTTACGACCTGGAAAGTTCATAAGTTTGCCCTGAAACTCTTTAATGTTTCTCAACTTGAGGTTCAAAACAATAATATTTACCCATTACTAACTGCAAGTTTGTACAATCTGGTGCCTTGCACCGTAAGGCAGCCCAAGCATTCCCACCAACAGCTCATATTATAACATATAGATTTCTTTGGCTCATTTTAGGGTACTGTAACTACTGTTACTATACAGTAAACAGTATACAGTATACTACTATATGACTTCTGGTAGCAGCAATGATGATGTGAAAGGGCTTCAAATGTCAAAATGACTTTGCCCTCTTTTCAAGTAGGTAATTTCCCCTATCAATTCAGGAGCCTGTTGATCGAAACCTAAAAATTGTATTTCCTTCTGGATGACAAAATACCCTATATTTAACTCATGAGTAAGTCTACAACAGAATTAAATCTGGTCACTATTTTAAAAGGAGGACTGTTGATGATTATTGTATATACTACTGTACTTATAAAGGGATCTTAGTACCCCTTCCCCCCCCCCCTCTCCCAACTGTCCTCCACCCCTTTGATTTTTTTTTTTCCTTATCTTTTCGTTTCTTTTCCAAATCCCTTCTTCTGTAGTCCAATGGTGAAAATTAATATATATACTGTGTGTATACATTTAACATACCTATATAGTCCTTCTTCCTTTTAATTCCAAAGTTCATTCACTGATATCTATCTACTACATGCAGTGAATTCTATAGATAAAGAAGATCAAACTGCTGTGACCAGATCTAGTTAAAAGTACAAATCAATACAGTCTGTATTGTGAAACCTTCATTGTCCCAAAAGACTGACCTATAAAACCTATTGATTTTAACTAATATACTTGAAATGCATTCACAAAACATCTCGTAAAGTTCTGCAAACTAGGTTAAAACCGAAACCGTGGTTTAGACTTTTTAAAGTGAAATTTTGAGCTGCTCAATTAAGTACGATAATTAACACCTCTTAGCACTGATATAGATTACCTGATTTTAAAAGATATAAGAGGAAGCTTTTAAATGAGAAACCAAAAACGAAAATGACATGTTCCAAAGAATCACTGCTATTTATATGCAAAGAACAGCGGGGAGTAACAATTCCTTGCCTAATGCATTACTGTTTGTGCAAACTAAACTGTGAGAAGTTGAATTCATACCCAATCAGTTATGCAGCATGCCATCTTCATATCACTGAGGAAAATAATGCAGTCAAATATTTTGATCTCCTATGAAAGGTGTAACTTGGAAGCTTGGCTTGCTAAAATTCCAGAAACCATATGCAATGTATTTATGTAGTTTAGAAAGATTTGCTGCAATGAAATGGTGTTTTCATTTGTTTACCGACACTGATGGTGTAAAATTGGGTAAGTGAGGTGGGAGGGAAGCAGAAGATGTTAATCTTGAAGGGACACAAATTTTTTAAACTAAAACGGAGAATGAAAATACATCTCAAACATAAAATTTGATTCTCAACTGAAATAATATCCCATGGACATATTACTTACACAAGTCTTCGCTTCATACTGTGTGTCCAAAATTGTCACCAGACCCGCTCAGAGGCAAACCATCGGCCATGTTTTGAACACTGTTTTGACATGCACATATACAATCAAAATGTACATGGAATGAAATAGCTTGCAAGTGTGCAATCGCAGTAAGTAGTAAAATACCACCCTACATTTTGTTGTTATTAATTACCCCTTGATAACCACAGGAATTTCATGGTCAAGGACACTACTAAAAGAAGTTTGGGGGTATGTATACTGAAGGTGGCAGGTAGGTGTCATATCGTGGATCCACTCCCTTCTTAGATCAACAGTTTTGACACAGTTTCAAGTATATTATTATAGAGTACACATCCATGCAAGCCTACAAGTATTGCCCAATTAGCAACACTTCCATAGAACCCAACGTTAATATTCAATAATGACTTTTTCCATGAAACAAGGAATTACCGAATGACCGCAAACAATGTTTTCATAAGCTGACATTTCTAATGCTAACATGGGAAGAATTTTTTGGAGGAACAGAACGTTTTAGCAGCCACATTGTCAAATTATGGCAAAATGAATTCAATCATGTTTTCTTCTATTAATTGACTATATATTTCTACTCTTTCTTTCACAAAATTACCAGATTTTTAAGAAATTGTTTAAAGAAGATACATAGTTTGCACTGTCACTAGTCATGATTTGTTAAAATCTAAACAACGTCTGGATAGAATAGAAGCTCCGTTTTAATGGTTACTGTAGGAACATGAAAACTAACGTACAAAGCCTATGAAATATCTCTGTATAATTGTGAACATTGCTTGACAATGTACGCTACTGTATGCAACTCCATTGGTTTTGGAATCATAATGCACTTTCTATGCCTGTACAAATAAAGAAAAACTTCAATCATAATTCTATAACAGCCAATGTCAGTAAGTACTGTGTACAATTTTCTATACATAATAAAAAAAAAATTCCAGGAAATTCCAGCTAAATTTAATACTGTAGATAATAGATATCACATATTGACTGCTATGTCCTTTTCACACAGTAACGAAACAAAAACTGCAGTTTTCAGGATACATATACTTGTCCGGATTTCTCTTAACGATCTCACTCTCTCTTTCTCCAACATATTACCTTACATCAGGGGTTCCCTAATTGGGGTGCATGAACCCCCAGGGGGTGCGTGAGTCCATCCCAGGGGGTTCGTGAGACGTTTCTGAAAGTCAAAACTGGAGTACTTTTCGTGAACTAAAATTTGATATATCATATAATTTAGTAATGTACAAAAGTTGTACCTATGGACAAACTCTTTTCGCGTTCCATACGCATACACACACAGGCCGCATGACTCAGGTGTTGGTGTATGCATGACAGTACATCGTGAAGATAAAGGGCTGATCTGATCTTGAAGTTTCCAAATAAATATTTGTTCATCTCTTGTTTATTTTATCATTACAATATTACACTATGTACTTGATCTTTTATATAGAGAGTATTTTTGAGGTTACTGAATAATATAAATTGTCTTTGATCCCTGCACCTTGGTTATTCCTGTAAAGATAAGGACATTGACCTGTGACCTCTCAATATATATCCATCTTCTAACTTTACAACTTACAGTTTTAGTACTATATTATCCTCCCTGTCCCACTTATAGGTTATTTTAGTCATAATCCACCTCCTCTACTTCAGAATCTACCGTTTAGTAATTTCACACCTGCTTTCTTACATGTTTTTGTCATCAATCCCAATTCCATTGGTTTCAAGAAGGGGATGAATTTTTCCAACAAACAGCAAATTTGTTTTTTCTTTTTCTTTGACAGGAACTTACAACCTTGCCACCAGATGATATAAGCCACAGCTCAACAAGGGCATCAAGAGGTTGTTCCTCTACGTCAATCATAAAATTTCAATTATTACATGCATACATACAATATTCACCACTGCACTATGTAGCAAGTATACAGTAGTTCCATTTATATGACAAACACTGCATGCAAGAAACTCTAATCCATCACTAGAACGATAGAGAGACATTGTGACTTCCACCCTACGAAAATTCACCCTACGAAATTCTGAGGACAAAATTTTTAACAGATGTAATAATTAACGATGAAATCCCTTTTCACGGTTACCAACGTAACCTAGCAACTAGAAAACTCTGTCAGGAATTAACATATTTTTGGAATATAGTAGAAAAAGTGCAAATTTAGCAGCTTGTTAGAAATTCTGTTATCATGTGGACTGAATAGCAGCAAGAATAATTCCAAATATTAATCAAGTTTTAAAGGTAGTCAATATAGGCCCCATATTTTAGCATGCTCTAATTGCTAGAAGTTTTCAAAAAGTACTTTGCTGGAGGTCTTTTATTACTCTCCAAATTGTTCTCAGACATTTTCAAGGAACACACAAGATGACTGAATGTCCCTGTGAGGAAAATTTCCTCGAAGGTTGTAATAAAGACAGTTTTAGAATTTTGACCAAAGGTGACCATATTTGAATATCTAGCATATTTGGGGCCAATACAGCATACCTTTAAGTAAGTCTGAGTAAACAAGTGCCTTGTATATTTTATATGTACTACATGTTAGAGTATGTTACAGTATTACCTGGTCAAAAATTTGACATTTTAAATTGTGCATTTCAGAAGGTCAACTACCTCGATTCTCTGTAAATACCACAAAACAAAATAATGGTGAAATGATGATGTTTTAATTTAATTATTTATGGACGATATGTTTAAACAAGGTTTAGAATTTAAGTTTTAAACAAAATTGCAAGTTTTGCAGTTTTGATCATCAGGAAGTTATAATTGTTTTCCTGATTATTTTCCCATACAATGTTATCATTATGTCTCAATATACGACTTATGGTTCTTGGCCGGAGCATTTTGTCTGAATTACAAAGTGGGGGGGGGGGGACTGTACAGTATGGTGAATGGTGTTCAAGGGAACTTTCATTGTGTAATGTTTCTTATTACTATTCTAATTATTCTTTCTGATCTAGTTAGAAAATATTCAAAGTGCAACATGTTTTTTTATTTGTTTGGGGATGAGAAATTCAAATTGAAATGTTTGAGGTTTACTATGGACATAAATATTTCAAGATTTTCAATTTTCATACAGTTCATTCATTTCACATCCCATTTACAAGAAAGTGAAATGAAGCCACTGTTCATAAAAAATTAGCATTCTGACATTTACAGACCTATAATGATACAGCTCAGTAGGTGTTCACAAGGAAGTATAATGCACTGATTAAAAAGATAATACACAAAACTATCACAGCAACAGAAAAGTTTACTTATGTTATGTAGTCCAATGAAGGCATGGGCCAAATTGTCAACTCTGTCTAAAAATACATTCTGTTGCCTTGTAATCCCATTAAACGAGTTTGTTTACAAAGTTGTAGGTACATAGTTTACAGTGGCATAGGTCAATGTGAATTAACCTATAGATATATAAGAATGCGTTGCATACAAAATAGGCTAACAGCCTAATTGGTACCTCTACATCATGGTTCCGTAAAAGATAGGGCACGGCATAGTCTTGTGTCGCGAACAAAGTTCCGTGGGTTGCAGGATGTTTCAAGACATCACAAAGTAGTGTTGAGAATTTGCTGATGTCCGTACAGTGCAAAGCTAGCTTTCATGCATTCTAAGCGTCGATTCTAAGGGGTAGTGGTCTGGTGGGTTTGTGGCTCAGCTCCTGGAACATGGGCTTAAAAATATTTGGGAAAGCTACTTTAGATCTCTGTTACGTTTGTCAATTAAAAAATGTCTCTGAAGAAATACCGATTTTACATTACAACAAATGATGGCATGAGTTTGGCTTATCATGGAAAACTTTTGCAAATACTGAGGTTTAAGAAATAACCATAACATCATAACAAATGACACCCCCCCCTTATTTCCCCTGTCACCCCCTCTTCTCCTAGCTCCATTCCCTGCACCTCTTGTCTCCACACTTTCCTGTCTTTGCCCTTCTGCCGTTTATTCCCTACCCCCTTCCCTTTATCTTCTACAGTTTACAGTTTATCTACTACCTCTCCTCCTCCTCCCTTGTTGGTTTCTTTTCATTTCTTTCTTCTCTCTGTATCCCTTGTAGTTTCTGTTACTTGTCGTTCTCTGCCTCTGAAGAAGATCCTGCTAGGATCGAAACGTCAGCCCCTCTTACTTTTACACAGCCTCGTACACAAGCTCTATAGTGGATAAGCAGTTTGCTAACAAATTGGCTGAAACTTCCATCAAGACACCAATTTAGACTGCAGACATTTTCCACAGCCCCCTCCCCCCTTCCCTCTCCCCTTCTCACTTTCCAAATCCAACATAATTAAGCGACAAAATGTTTCATTTCAACAAAATCGTTGCCATCGTAAGGCCAGCCTACATGTTCTGTACATTTGCTTTCAATTAATACACTGTCTGAAGAAAATATTACACAGTGTAGGCTGTGTAGCCCTACTGGAGAAATACAGTATCGTGAGGAGGATTCATTACAAACAGCTGTGAAACAGAACACAGCAAATCCATACAACACTTCCCCTTGTTATTTCCAGTCTAACAGTCTAACATATGAAACATGTTGCTGGCTTATATCCTATTCATAATGTTATTTTAACATGTGTTTACATTCAAGAGAAATGCCCTTATTTCCTGTCATTAGAAAGATGCTGTTTTGTTTTTACACTTTAAATTATAGTGATGTAATGTTAACGAGCGCTAAGAATACAGAGTCATCATCAATTCTGATCGACAGTGAGTAATTTACACAGTTCTCTGTGTATTATATATCAGGCTTCATATATAACATAAAGCTGCAAGAAAGACATAAACAGTGTTACTTATAGTACATAGCCAAACCAGTCACTATGATTGAACTCAATTACACACACACACATATATACCTCAATGAAATAGCTACAGGACACGCTTTAGTTACATATGTAGGCTACACGTTCATCTACAGGCTATACTGCAAATTCATGTAAAATCTATAACAGACCCCTCCATCTCCCCCCCCCCCCCCCCCCCCCCCCCCCACACCCTCGACATACAATTGGAACATACTGTTTTTCTCTTTAACATTTAAACAATATTTACATTACAAACAATCAATTACTTACAAGGATTCAAGCCATTTTTGAAGGACATGAAGTGTGGTTCCAAAATGAATTAAGAGACAATTCCAGAATGTATATGTATGTCTATCAACAAAAACACCAAGCCAGAGCTACAGTATATAATTCTACATTGCAATAAAGGTTATTGTCATTTGATCCAAACACAAAAATATTTGAAAATTAATGGATCCTCTCCTGCAAGATATCCGCCACAAGGAATCTTTCCCTTTTCTCTTTTTTATCCTGTTGACTTTGTCTCCTGTAAGAGTGAACGCGGTATTTTAGCTGTTGCTAACAACTGTACGTGTATACATGCATGCTACACCTCGGTAGAAACTATTTAGGACCAATATCCTGTTGTTGGCCTTAAGTACTTATAGAGAGTCTACTCTGTTACATGTACATATAGGCTCTTAGCAACTTATGACATTCACTTCTTTCAAGTATAACCTACACTGAGAAACAATACAAAATACTTCAATGATTAAATTACTTGTAACTCAATGACTATGTGAAATGGCTATGTGAAAGTAAAACCTCACTTCCTTAATTGTTTATCTTAAATATAGAATGTCTTCATTTAAAAACAGTGAGTTAGCATTGTCAATGGCTAATCAAACTATTATGTTACTGTATATAATAAATCCCCTGAGGTAAGTTGTTAATTATAAATACAGAATGCATAGAGAACATTAAAGCCTTTTCAGACATAAGACTGACAAGATGTATACTATTTTATGATAGCATCAATTCTCATGATACTGTGCTAATATACAGTATGTACATGTATATCCAGTGTTCTAAACATTATTAAGTAAGGACTGTAAGTTCTAATCTGCATACCGCGGTACAAGAAAACCATTTGAATGCAAAACTGTCAAAAGAGAGCAAAGGAAATTTAATTTTCTTTCTTTAATATTCTATTTATGGGTACAGACATCTCAACAACTTTTAACAATCAGTCATGGCTAATGAATGATAAAAATTTATGAATATTTATTAACTATTACAGAACAGTATTCAAATCAAAAGATGACCTGCAGTTAATTAATCATGTGAGATTTAAATAGATCTATAGAACACTCTAATAACTTGATTGTACGTCGTTAACACCAAGGACGTTCTTCAAATTCACAATAAAATCACAGAACAACAACAAAAGAGGGCAGGATGAATGCATTAGAAGAATAATGTATATATAAAAATATTTTCCAGAATGAAATTGAAAATAGAATGAAAGGAAGATAAAGTTTTTTTTTCTTTTTTTATAAAAAGTTATGTGTGTGTTGTGTCCATTTTGTAACATAACATTACATTTGCTTTTCTGTCTATTCCTACTATGTATAATGTATGATTGTGTATATATGTGCAAATTTGTATATACTTATTACTTTTTTATATTATGAAGTCGCCAATAAACTGACAGAAAAGTAAGAACAACGAGACCTCCATAACAGTTTGCAAAGAAACGCTCAAAATTGAGCTCACAAATACCAGGAAAGTGAATAAACAACAAGTACTATTCTACTATACACCGGGGAATAGGCTACATGTATGCACTGTACATATCAGTGCCATTTCCATTCGGCTATTAAATTTCAAATTTGAAACAGCGTAACTCAACCATCACAATAATGACATGCAAACATTTCAGTATCACTCAGCCCAGTCCACTGGTCCAAGTACCCTAGACTGAGACCCACATAAATTATGCACAAACCACTCTTCCAGAGCTGGTGGTGGAGGAAGAAAAGATACTTCAATTGCTTAGGGGTGCAAACTGTGGAAAAGTGGTCTTAAGTTGGGCTTTAAATTCTTTTGGGATTGCTTAAATCCGACCTAATGTTCCCTAACTTAGGACCTAGCCTACCCACAACCAGTGGCGGAGCTAGGGGTATTGGTCAAGGGGGGCGAGAATGGTCTGTAGGGGCGCTTCCGTCACTATCTAAGCGGAGCGCCACCACGGGTTGGCGCGGAGCGTACCGAAATTTTTGAGTAAAGATACTCCCTATTTATCGCCGGAAATGACCCTTTCCGGGCCTTGCTAATTTGCAGATAAACGAAGAATAAATAGGTGTCATCGCCAAAAAAAGGTGACAAATGTCAATAGTTAGATGAGAGCGCAATAAAAAAGTCAATCATCGCGAATAAGTAAAAAGTGGCAAAAAGCTGAAAAGGGCGCCAGCAGTCCATTTGCCCCCCCCCCTGACTGTATGGACGCTCCGCCACTGCCCACAACCCTTACACACCCAACCATTTACAAAATTACATATAGGCTTAATCTAGGCTCAAACTAGTCACTACCAAGTAGCCATGTTCTACACATTATGCATTATTAAAATGATAATAATCGTTCATGGCCTAGGCCTGGACCTAACATTAGGCAGGATACAATGTGCTATTGCTAACTGTCTCATCGAGTTCACTGAATTACCAGGGCCTAACCTTATTATTACTGTTACTAGTGTTAGTGTTACTGTTACACAGTTACTGTTACACTGTTACACTGTTGCACAGTAGCAGAAGAGGATGTCCCAAGTTGATGGTCCACAACCTGGGATGTGACCTAATTTTTGGGTCACAAAGGATTTTTTGATGGGTCCGTGCCCCTGTATGCTAAACCCAGGATTGCATTGTACCATCCTCAAGCCAAGATCGATAAACTTGTGACAAGGAAGCAGAGCCAGCCTTAAGTTTAAGGCTTTAACTTATTTAAGCCTCACTTTTACTAGGTCTAGCCTAGGTACATTAGCAATAGCAACCATATTCCAGTGGCATTGTAGATGTAATGATAAATTTACAGTAGGAATGAGGGATGACCGATGGGTCGTGGTCGAATGCCAAAACTATTGGTTCAGTCGTGCTCAAACAAGGTTAAATGCTGTCCGAATAGTAGCAGCTACCGAAGAGAAATTAGTTGCTAGGGCCTACGCCTAGTCTAGTGAAGTTGTAAGTTTCTATAGACGACTTATAACGTAGCCAGGCCAACGAAAGATGATTTACAAATCTCCACTTTACGATCGCACATACTGACATAGACAAGCAAGGATTAAAAACATTCTTACCGAAAATGGTGAAAATAAATATGACAACCGATGGTTCCTGCTGCTTTCGAAATGGAATTATATATCCTCATATACATATATCCTATTATCGTAGTCCACTAGTGCCGATAAAAAGAGGCCCGAGAATATGATTGGAAACCAAGTTCGGTTTCGATCAGATGGTGAAGTTCAACCTTTACGCAAATGTAAACATCTCGTCTAGTCTAGTCTCAATTGAAGCAGGGAGAGGGCGGTAGACCACTTTTGGTGATACTGTTGACAAATTCCATCACGGTGACATGATTGTTTTTGGTTTCGATGATAATCGTAACCTATGCAGTCCATGCAAGCGGATGTGATGTGTGTGGCGCCTTGCTTGTAAACACGATATCTCAAGAAGGGAAGCTTGGACCAATCTTATATTT